>JAZHYW010034466.1:0-13591 GCA_037355805.1 Ixodes ricinus | reverse complement strand
TATTGTGTTGAACGAATGCCTTGTCGTGCTTTTTTCTCTTGCCTATCTCTGGAAAACTAAATTTCCTGTTACGATGTCTCGCTCGTTTTTCTTGTTCAGGTTCTCAGGGGCGAAAAACCCTCACCCTGGAGTACGAACCCGCGAACAAGAACGAGTGCACGTCCCAGGTGTGCCTCTGGAACGCCATGTACCTCTTCGGCACCGAAGCGAGTCGCACGGCTCCATGCGACGACTTCTACAAGCACGTCTGCTACAATTTTCGGTGCACTGCTCTGCCGAATTATCCGGAATTTTCAGCTAACATCCTCACAACTCTAGGCTCATTCACTCTAGCGTATACGACTATGCAGAGCGTAAGTTCGTCTGCTTCGTTTGCAGGGGTTGTGGTGACGTCAGAACGCCGATCTCTGATTGGCTCCGATCAGAAGGATAGGGGTAGACCCTAAGGCAGCTTGCTTGAAGGTCTATACTCCCTATCCTTCAATCGCAGCCAATCGGAGCTCTGCGTTTTGACGTCACAACAACACCTGCAAAGAAGCAGACGAACTTTTGCTCCGAATACGTTGCGGTTCTTACTATTTGCAGTGCTGACTAAGGCACTACACGAACTTTTGGCTTTGGCGAGGACGTTCTTATATATGTGAGAGTCCTGGTACAAAACGAAGCATTCTGTTGGGTTCGACGAACACCGCCTAGAATATTCAAAAAACCGGTACGCTAAAAGTTCGACGTCATCCCAGCGACATCACTGAATACGAGTGCTGCATCAGCGTTGTGCTGAGTCTCGTGTTCAATCAACGCGTCAAAGGACGCTCGCCATCGGGCTCGGATTCGAGTGCTCAGTTGGCGGCATCCGACTGTGACGACGTTTCATATAGGGGGCGAGGAGGTCGTTCGCAGGCGGCCTTGATTATTTTAGGTGGTGTTGGCTATACTCGCGACTCCAGCGACCTATAGGGGGCGCCACCACCAAACAAACATGGCGGCTGGGTCCAGGTCGCGTCGGCTCGGCCGGGCCGCCTGAACGGGTGGCGCATTCAATTTAACAGATTTTCTTTTGTTTAATGCCCAATTTTATAGGTATTTGAACTGAGACGGTTAAGTGTAGCCGGTGCACATAAACTTGCAGAGCATAGTTTTGTTTTCCCGGTGTTTTTTGTTCTTTTCATGTCAAACTTTCGTTTCGGAGATTTCGTTCAAAACCGAAACTATGGGCTCCGGAGAGACGGTAATAGACTCTAATCAGTTTTGATCATCTAAGGAAAGCGGCGATGACTACAGAATTGTTCCACCGAGAGTAATTTTCAGCTAACTCGCATGCCTCGACCATGCGACTTATCTGTCCGCGAAATCGAGCTTTTGTGCGTATCCGCGTTTAAGAAACAGCTCCAGTCGTCTGCTCGGTCAACAACACAGGCTGCAGGAAAATTACGAAAATTAAGCAAGCGCTTCTTGAGCCAAGGAGCATGTTAACCCGCTGGCGCCCCACTAAGCAGCTGATACTCGTATTTCAATTCAGGTTTTAGTAGCAATCGAGAAGTCATTTTGACGAGCGGGTTATGTATTATATTACGTACTATGTCCCACTAAAGCGATATTAGTATATTCTTCGGGTTGAAATATGAGCTTAGTTGACTAGCTATTAGGTGAACTGCTGAATAAAAGTATATTTGACAGACAGAGAGATACTACTTAAACTTAGCCAAATGGTTCTAGCCGGTAGCACGGAGACGAATGCGGACAAACTGAAGAGAGTCTTCATCGGAGATTCACGCAGAACCTCTCTGCATTGAACTTGACTTCGAATCCTGAACGGAGAAAATGAGTATTTTTTGTGGCCGGTCAACCTGAGCAATGTAGACGTATATTGCTGCTGGCTTCGACGGGGTATAATATAAATATTGGAGGCGCGATAGATCATAATGCCGTGACAGCTTCTAACTTTGCGAGACGCGTCCCCCACCTTTTGAAAGCAGATAATTTCCCTCATTAATCATATGCAGCGAGCAGGTTTTCCTGAATCAAGTAATTGCGAAATCAGCCCAACTCCTTCAGTGTGGTCCAGAGGCTTTTTCGGCGAAAAGCAGCCAAGATGAATAGCCAACGCACCGACCGGCGTGGGTGGCTCAAACTTGAAGCTAATCGAACACAACCAAACTCAAGAAAAGCAGCTATCGAACCTTCCCATTCACTTGACTGCAACATTGGTGTTCCCTCCAGTGAAACACCTCGTCTGTCGTCCTCAGTCCACTGTTCTACATCCTTATAAAGAAACCACTTATCAGTTACCAAGTAGTCGTCACTTTGAATGTGATTCGAGACAGACAAGAAATCAAAACGTTTTTCCGTGATTCCTCCCCATCCAAGAAATCGAAAGCACGCGACCGTGTGTTGTGGAGTAAACGGGCTTTCAAACACGTGATGGAAGGAAACAATCTACTGAGGCTTCACCACACTAATGAACACTCAGGCAAACTTAAGAAATTTTCGGACCTTCGTCAAATTACATTGTTCGCCACCGCGCCGACAACACGTGTCCGCGAAAGCCACCAGAGACGCGGAGGGGCGCGGAGCGACCTGGTCCGGCTGGTTCCCGGTTTTCCCGCTTGGTGGCGTCCGTTTTGCTGGAGTGGCGAATCCGCTCACGCGCCGGTGTCTTTGTCTGCACTGCGGACATTCATCAAATGGAGTATAAGCTGTACTTAGAAAGGACATCCTACCAAGTCGAACCAAGCAAGCAGACAGATTTCTGTCGAATGTTCGCGTTGAAGTGTTGAGTTTTTGTGTGTGTATTTTTAGGCCGCTGTCTCACACCTATACGTACCCCTAAGCGTTCTAGCAAAACGAAAATGACAATCGTGCGTACATCTTGGTGAGTTACCAAGGAAACCAAGCGGGGGAAAAAGGGGGGGGGGGTCACCTGCTTTGTTTGGTTGCCATGGTATACGTCACAGTCGTATCTCGACGTATATCCTTCACGATATAAAAACTGAAATGGAAGATTGAACCCCATGTAGTGTGAGGAGGCCCTTTTGCTGCCTGTTACAGGGGTTTAAATTTCCATGTACTGCAGGGGCTCAAGTAAGCACTTTACACGTACATCTAGAAAACCGCCCGAAATCTGGGCGTTTCACTGCATGTGTAATTCACAACTGTATATTCAGCAACATAACATTTTGTTGCGTTTTTTTATAAAAAAGTAAAGATAATTGCAATTAAATGAAATAGTAAGGCACCGATTAGAAAGTCATAATTAGGGTTCCGCGTTTTCAATCTATACCGATAAAACCCTGAAAATTAAGCCCCGAATCGGTTTTTATAAAAATCCGGGGAAAAAAAGGAAACACAAATTGGAGCTGCAACTAAGAGAACCCCAGGCTGCAAGAAAATTAATTTTAATCTACAGCTTTAGTATGTGTTGAACCGTCCACGAAACTGCTGGTTTCTGTGGGAGCGACAGTCCTCTATATCGTTTCCAACTCTTATCGGTACGGGGACGTCTTTCCAAGTAGTGTGGTCACGTTCATGTTCCCTTGAGGTTGGGGAACACTACCAATAAACGCCGATATTTTGTCCGACACCGAAAATAAACACCGAAACAACCGAACGTTCAACCATATTACCCCGCAAAAACACCCCCAAATCTGAAAAAAAAAAAAAACTCGGTGAAAGTGCGGCACATATATATATAGGTATAGTTGCTCAAGAGATAATTAAGGCCGTTCGGTTTGAAACCGATAAATTTATTAATAAAACTAAATTTATTAAAAGTGTTCGTAATGCGTAAACAAGCTCGAAAAAATAAAACTACAATTGCGACGTAACTTAACTAACGAAAACCGACACAAACTCGGTCCAAAAATAGACGCGCATATGCGACTCTTAGGCAAATTCAAATTGCTTTCCTGGCAGATCACTGACCGACATATATTTTGCGCAGTACTAGTCGCCTCAAAATGTTCCATGCTTTTCCAATTGGACACCGGGAAAGCTAGTCATTGGCATATACGAATAGCACTTCATGAATGGTGACGGCAAAAATACGTTAATCCCCAAAATTAACTTTCCGATGGAAAGTGTTTTTGATAACGAGATGACAAAACGACGAGGGTAAACCCGCAATCATTTTTAGGGTGGGGAAAGGGGGGGGTGCAGACGGGCCTATGATTACGAAAGGCATAAAAAAATATTCTACGAGATGTACTATAGGCACCAAGGGCGATAATGCAGACTTGTTTTCTGCATGACGTTTGCCTTCGGTTAAGACGAATACGTATGCGGAGGGCAAGTTCGTCTGCTTCTCGCGCAGGGGGTAGCGGTGACGTCAGAACGCCGAGCCCTGATTGGCTGATCGCGGTCCCCTATCTGAGCGTCGTCTGCTCCTTTGCAACGTCGTCTGCTCGCAACGTCGTCTGCGTCTGTCTTACCTTTCCTGCGACTTTTGCAAGTGGAGAGGCCAGATTCACGAAACTATCTTACGCCAAAAATATGCGTAAGACAAAACTTAAAAACAAATTCGTATTCACGAACCGAAATTTTCGTAAGTTTTGCGCAGGTTACGACGAAATCCTACGACAGCTCCGAAGCTACGCACTTGTTACGATCAAATCAGCATGGCCGACAGCGTCGCGGTCGCGACGACCAACGGACGTTTATTTTTCTACGTGCGCTTCTCTCGCGTCCCGACTTCAAGCAGCAAGAAAAAAGTAAAAGTACTTGAACCAGACAGACCACGACGAACAAGAACGCCGGATCCACAAACACCCGGGAAAAGCTCCAACGGCCACGATTCCACCGACACCGACCAAGCGAACTCGGCAGATAGGCCTAGCAGCCACTCCGACTCGGTGACCGTCTGCCCACGACCGGCTGGCGTGCTGAATGGAATGTGCCCGCGCGACCCTTGTGAACCCTACCCGTATTATACTGTGATCACTGACCTCAATTTTAGATTAAGAGGTCAATCTCTTCCTCTTGTCATCTCCTTGTTTTCCGAGGCAACGGTGACTCTCGCCGGTGAAAAAGCGGTGAATATCCGACAGACGCAGGAAAGGTAAAGGAGCCATCGCTTTGACTAGCAGACGTAAAGCAGACGACGTTAACTGCGCCAACCCGCCGACGCCGTTAAAGAATGAGGAGTCTTGCCGCACACGAAAGGGGGGAAAAGTATTTGGGAGGGAACTTGCGGACACTAACACGCTCACTCTCGGTTCTTAGCAAACAAACCTCGGCGTCTCGGGACACCTCGCCAGTGAGTACTTTGACTTCCCTCCGTGATGCGCGTCTGCTAGTTGTTCGACAAAAACAACGAACCGCTCGAGTTATTTCGTCTGCCTTCTCTGAAAGGCGAAGTCGAGCTCGCTTCGTAAAGACCTGCACTTCCGAAAGTCGCAGGAAAGGTAAGACAGACGCAGACGACGTTGCGAGCAGACGTTGTTGCAAAGGAGCAGACGACGCTCAGATAGGGGACCGCGATCAGCCAATCAGGGCTCGGCGTTCTGACGTCACCGCTACTTCCTTTCTCATGCGCAGAAGACGAAAATGAGCCCACTTGCGAGGCGTATAGTCCCTTCGAAATACTGCCCTCTGTTGGCAGCTGTGCGAATCCCTGCACAATGGCGGACCAAAACGGCAACGTCACGGCACATTTTATGCGTTTGTTGGAGTCGAAGAAAAAAAAAGGTGATGAGCGCAGTGACGTTGCACCTTCAACGCTGTTATTGACTGACTCGTTGCTCCTACCGTTGGCCGCGCTCCGACGTTCGCTCCGACGTTCGCTATCTTGTGGAATGACTTGCGCGTTCCACGATGTCAGTTGTTCCGCCATTGGGCAGTGGTTCCGACCTTCTAATAATCGGCATGCGGATTCTGAAAGGAATCTATAATGTAGGAGGAGCTTTTCAAATTTAATTTCAACGCAGCGACTTCACAAGAGGGTCTTGCACTCGTCAGATTAGCGAGGAAACTTCGAACGTCCATAGTTTGGGTTTTATAGTCGCGCATCTAACTTAAACGTTTATGTGACTGTCGATATCTTGTAACGTATCTACCCAGTAAGTATTTTTACAGTTTTTGGGGAGAGAAACTTTAGCATTGGGTAACTAGCACTGATTGACGAAGAAACTAATTTAACACCTCGTGGAAAAATAGCCAACTTTTTATTCACTGCCAATCTGGCCAATCTTGCTTTTGCTTGATAAACCGGGTTCTGTAGGATTTCAATGGGAAATATATATTTTAAATTCGATGTACTTATATTCTGCATTGTTTCTTCCTTTTGTGCCGCACAGGTTGCAAAAGCGATCGGTTCAAGCCCTTCCGTATGACCAATTTAGCAGCGCTCAACTACTTCTGGACATGAGACGCTTTCTTTAAAAATTTTCTCTCCATCAAGGAAGCAAGCAGAAGGCCAATCGGCAGCAACTTTCTGCTAGAAGCTATGTGGGTCAACCAGAGGTGCCGGTACTTTGAAGCGAACGATGCCCGTTCATTTAAACACGTGCTTAGCGCTCTCCAACTCAACGACTGGCCCTACGAGAACTTCCATCTAGATTCGTTGACGCCGGTCGCTAGCGCAGACAAACATTTAATGCTACACTCACTCTTTCAGATAGTTGTACTTAAAAGTAACAACGTCGATCGTGGCGTTGATATTCTCTTGCGGGCGCCTAAGACGCTTTTCAGGCGTTTCGTGACCAAAAATACTTCACCCCTGAGACTAGTTATACGAGTCTTGTGCACAGAGCTCTAAGTTTATGGTCGTCGAAAGGACTGGCGGCCAGGATATCTAAAGACATTTTGAAACTTGAAAAATTCTTGGAGGACATGACGCTTCTTCGGAAAGACCAAGCCAACTTTGCACCCGACAAAACTGTCACTACCGTCGGCGCCTTGCCGCACCAGGAAAGCTGGGACTGGTCGGTCTACTTTAACAAGCTGAGCGGTAGAAACACCACGAAAAAATCATCTAGGATCATCGTCGAAGACCCGGTCTTCTTTAATAACTTCGGGAAGCTTTTTGACAACGGTTTCAACACAGCAATTGCAAACTACGTCGGTCTCAGGGCTCTGATTACTTTTCTCCCCAATATTGGGCAACAAATATGAATTTCTTACGCCCCTTAACTACGATAATCAGGTGCCGCAGGTAAATCCACGGCATTTTGCTTGCAACGTCTTGCTCGAAAAGCTTTACAAGTACGGCGTCGGAATCTCGGCAAAACTCACTTTGAGCAAAGAGTTCGCCACGACCTACCGAACGCATCTTGACCAACAGTTTGCTTCCATTTTCAGCACGACCCAAGATGTTCTCTCTAACCTTATTTTAACGCAGCAGTCGTGGCTGACCGGCGAAGACGCCGCAATCGCGCTCCAAAAAATCAAGAATATGACTCTGGTCTTTGGCACACAGGCCAACTTCCAGCAATACGAACGCTACCGCAGAACGTATCCCGTAGACGTGGAATTCAAGGAAACTCTTCTCGTGAAAACTGTCTTCAGGCTACTCTCGCACGCTTCATCCATCTACTGGGCGATTGAAGACACCGGAAGTCCAATGTACGACAACCTGTACAGTACGTCGACGTTACAACCTGGCTTCGAATACCAGAACACCAACAACCTTCTTCGTCTCGCACGCCACTGTGGGCTTCTTGAACGACGTCTCGAATAGAATTCACTTATTAACCTATCCGGCAGTCGCGAGTCACCTAGTGAGGGGCGTCATCCAAGCCCTGCTAGGGGAACAACCTTCTATGGAGTGGCCAGGAACGCTTATGGAGCCGTGGAACCACGATGGCATACCAGAGGATTAACGACTGTCTGGAACGGCGATACGATAACCAGCACGCAAGTTTGCACGACAAGGTGTGCTCAGATAAGCGTGAACGGGATCTCGAGGACAATCTGGTTCTGCACCCGCTGTTTGAGTTGTACAAGAGAGGCCGTGAAGAGCGAGCGTAATGGAAAACATGTTTCTGCGCACTCACTGGCGGTTGCAGCTCAACAAGACTGTCAACGAGCTTTTCTTCTACAACTACGCGGCTGCCTTCATGCGAAGACAGCAGCGTCATTCGAAGGCTCGCCCAGGAAGACTTGCTCGTGACTCCTTCGAACTGGCGTGTCAACGTTCCCTTGCAGAATTTTAAGCCGTTCGCCGAAACCTTTCGCTGCTTGCCAGGAACGCGGATGAATCAAGTTCTCGGTGCGCGATGTGGGCTGCTCCGGCGCCGGCTAACGCTTCTCGGCACAGTCAGAAATCGGCAATAGGAATCGACCATCCGCGAATCGACAATCCCGTCCACAGTCGGAAGCTGTGACATGTTTCACTCGGCGTCAACTATTTTGTGCTATGTTGTCAAGGCTGGCGTAGCTTCTAAGTGCTCCAACTCTGCCTGCTAGTTGCCCGAGCGAACACCAATGAGACACAAGGCGGAGCCTCGGCCACCTGGTCTCGCAGCAGTGTCCGGCTGGAGCACTGTGGAAGCTACGCTAGCCTTCAAAATGTAAAGCACAATACTTGACGCCAAGTATAGAAATCATCTCGAGTGGAATATCTTTCACAATGTTTACATCTTTAAAAATACTGTATGCTTTAAACTTTTTATTAATGCCTGCTGGGGAAAAGTGGGCGAGGGCGAAGTATGACGTAATTAGCGTCTCGATCTATACGTCCACTATTTTGAAGTTTATTGGTATCTATTATAGGAACTATAAACTATCTATCGACATCAAACAGTTCGCTCTTTAGTGTAAAGCCTATATGAAATTTAAAAAAAAATATCATCGTATTTAATTGGATTAAAGGTCTTCGTGTAAAATATTCTTGTACATGCAAGAGAGAAATAAATTGATTTTTGGAGATATTGGTTTTTGAATGATTTGCGGTCAACTCTGTATGTATATTCAGGTTTTTTTCTTTCTTTTTTTCTAAGACGGCAAATATTTAAAACGAAAAAGACACTAGGGTTAAATAAATTTTCTTTTTTCTGCAGAATAACGTTATCAACACTGGTGGACATTGGGTCATGAGCAAAAAGAAACAATTAGTGGCTTGATAATTTAAAACCAACTAACTTTTTATTCTTTTTTTAGATAGCACATTTTAACTGCAGATTTGGAGCGCAAAACAAAAAAGCTCACTTTTGAAGAAAACAATATTCGAGTGTGTGGTGTGTGGCCAAGTTTGGTGTCAGTGCGAAGCACACCGCCCCTGGAATCGGAACAGTGTGTCATTACAGTGAATGAACTGGAACATTGTATAGTGGAAAAAGTGGCGGCCTCCGCGTGAGGCACATCGTGTTAAACTCACTAGGTGGCGCTAGCGTTATAGAGGTTCTGTATAGACGCTTTGCAGCAGCTGTGCATGGGCGCCGCAATAAACCGACCTTCAGTTTTTGTTCCATCTTATTCCGCGTTCGCTCCACTTCATCATTACCACAGCAGGGCAGGTCATTGCAATTTTAATTGTTACTGTGTCCTTCTCTCCCAGCATAGGCCCTTGTGGAAACTCGTCAACGCCCGCTTCAGTGGCTCGGCATCTCGGTAAGACAAGAGAAGGTCGGCTATGGCGGCTCAATCTGGCGCGCGATTAAAGCGTCTGTAAGTGTGGTGTAGATCATACAGTGTACGATCATAGCCTCCTCTATACACACAGAGCTCTGGCAGTTCGATGACGAAGCCATAGAGTTCCCGGTCGCAGATTTGGAGGGAGAGGATCTGGTAGCACACAGCATTTCTCTGTGAGTCTCGTATTCAGCGCACAGCTTTTGCTGCGGCGAGGACCCGAAACATGGTTTTCAAATCAGACGAGGAAAGAAGCGGTAGCCCGAGGAACGCGCGAAGCACGAGCGGACATTCCATCGCTCGGGAGAAGTGTGTTTCGGCGTCTCGTCGCAGCGGGGCACCCGTCACATTGACTCTTGTCTGCCGCTCCACATTTTCACTTTCGGCGGCAGCGTCTCGTAGTGATCTGCCAGGCATTGTCAGTAGAGAGGATGTTATGGTACGATATACACCACACGCCTCACGCGAGCCGCTTCGGTCCCAACACTGTACCCATAGGGAGCAGAGTTGCGCGGTCGTCCATCTTGAAATCCAAAGCTATGCGGCAAAGCCACTTTTCATGCGTGCAGGAGCCATATTAAAGGTAGGCCGTGTGGATAAGCCTAGTCCCCTCGAGTTCGTTTGCGGTGGCACACTCATGTTGCCATGGTTCAGCGAGTGTTTCCCGTCAGCCTCTGATGTCACACGCGTGATGTTCACGTTTTCGGTTGACAGCATAAATATGTACCGAAATGGTCCGGAATCGGGTAAGACCTAGGCGGGCGGTGGACCAGCGCCTATCTTCATTGTCGTTGCAATGCTCAGGGGAATGATACATGGAGAATATACCTCCTATGAATGAATGATATACGTCCTCATGCAAAAGCAAGGAACATAAGCACAGTTGGCTAGTGGCTAATTTGAGGCCCGCGGCTAATGGAGCTGTGGAGCGGCCGAAGTAGGGGCCTTCCTGTGCAGCATTGGATTTTTGTTTGTCACGTGATTGAATTAGGCCAATTAGGCGAATAGCGGAGCGGCTGCCCCTGGAAAACAGACGCGCAACTCCCCTAAGGAAGCCTTTCTATAGGAAGTATATAGCGCCTCATTTTCCGACTTTGAGGGCGATGTCTAGAGCGCAGGCTCAGAATGAGTTTACATGAATAGGCTGCTAAGACCGGCAATCTTGATGGTGCGGAATGCACGCTGCAAAATAACTGTGGAAGGTCGCCGTTAGCCCGCGCTCAGCGGTCGCGCCACAGCTATGATCGCCAGTGAATGGTCACTATTGCTCGCATACATACGACAACCACCAGGCGCAAACCTGTGCCAACCGTTCCCGCTTTTTTTAGGTAATTTTAGCGGGCAGAGGCAGTGGCGCACCGAAGGGGGTGCTTTAGGAGTTCAAACCCTCCCCCCCCCGAGCTCCTTTTGTTTTATTGATTTACTTGACGCCGAAGGTTCCTAGGGTGAAAGAGAAAAAAAGATATATGCCTGACTAAAGCCACTAAATGAGCCGCTTAGAGCATCGTTAACGGCCGCCGTTGAGGGGGCTTTCCAGTGGACGACGTGGCAATCATGACTCGCTGATCGGAGGCGCCTTGCGATATTGATCTGGCGTGACGTTACAGAGCATTCCTCATGCCGTGGACTGTTTGACCACTCGCAATCATCATCGCAGTGTTGGACATCTGTGAGAACGTGCTACTACCTCCAATATGGCTAGTGCCAGTTATACCCAAATCACACTGCAGCGTAAAGGTACCTTTTAGCCCAGGTACCTGTCGTAAAGGGAGCTGGATATCATGATCACACGGCGCATAAAGGTCCCTTTCGCTAAGGGAGGTCCTGTATTAAACGGAGCTACAGAAAGTAGCCTCGGAGCAACGAACTGAAAATAATATTACAGATATATAAATATATCTTGTTTAATGCAGTATAACAAATTGAATGTATATAAGTATCAAATTATGAAATGATTGAACACAAATGTGATGGAATACTACAATAATGATGAACGCATACTCTAGCTAGCAAGTAGCAGCGGCGGCACGTGAAAAACACTGTCTGCTACGAACCCGAACGCGATGGACCACTGCTACCACTGCAGAGCTCTTTTTCGAGGTTGTAGACGAGTCGCCCAACTCTGCCGCCCAGGACCCTTTATCTCCGTCGTCGTCCATCCCTTCCCATCGCGTGACTGGCGTAACCGTGAGACTCCGTCGTGGTTCGTTTCTATCGGGCACTATTTATCTACTTCAGTGAGAACTGTGCAAGAAAATGGAGCTGCTAAACATAAAAAAGGTCGCCCACCTCATAATGCAAACTAGTGGCACTAATGCAAACGATGCAAACTCGTAAACACAGATGGTTTAGGGCCAGTGTGGCCAGACGGGGCGGACGTTTTAAAGCAAGACTCATTTAGGTGCGCCCTTAGACTTAGAGAAAAACGTAAAGTGACGCAAAAGCAGACAGAAATAATATTTCGGCTTTGAAATGAAATATTTCACATTCAGTAATAAAAAAAGAAACTGCGCGTCAAACCGATTTTGAGAAATAATTATTTATCACGTGCTCCTCTCGCGGTTAAGCTGGAATGCAATCGACATCAACCTAAAGTGCTCCGTTTATTTATCGTGTAATCAATAGGGCGTATTCACTGGCCGCCATATTTGAGGTCACTGTTTAGAGCGCATGCTCAGAACGAGCTCACATTAATAGGTTGCCAAGACCGGCAATCTTGATGGTGCGGGGTGCACGCTGCAAAATAACTGTGGAAGCTAGCCATCAGCACGTGCTCAGCATTAGCGCACACAGATATGGCCGCCAGTGAATACTCCCTATAACGCCGTTTACTACAGGTACGTACCTTCAGCTAAGGGACCTAACCTAAAGGTACCTCTACGCTGCCGTGTGAATTGGGTATAAATAGGCTCCGCTTCAGAGTAACGACACTTAGCCATTTGTGGCTTAAAATCATGGTTGCCAGTTATCTGAAGCTTTATCTGAAATCACAGAAAACCCTTTTCCGTCCTCCACAAATGTTTAAACAGTTCGCGACAGAGCAAAGCAATATTACATGAGCTTCTTAGCACCGAATCTAATGCTGAGAAAGTCGCACTTTTGAATCATGACGATCGGCAGTTGCGTCTGCTCTGCACAAGCACCAAAATGGCGGCGCCCACAACAATGTCGGGGAACGGAGTACCGATACGACCGATACTCTAAGCGCAGCTCATTTAGTGGCTCTAATTACGGCTAGGCAGCATACATTCTTAGTACTTTGTTCTGTAGCACTAAAGGGCGTTAGAAGACAATGGTCTCGGAACAACTGATCCAAAATGCAAGGTAGAAAAAAATAAAAAGATCGCTCGACAGCAGTGAAAATAAGGTACAGCAGGATAAAATCATTGAATGAAAATATAAGCTCCCTCAAATAAAAAGAAAAAAAAATAAGATTTTTTTTTTCTATGAAGCTTTTTTGTGCGAAATCATGAATTGGCTATTGGACCGTTGTGGCGTTTATAGTGAATGCCAAAGAGGTGTAAAAGAAAGTAAAAAAAAAATAATACTTAAATATCCTCTTCAGTTTGTCAAAATAAGCAAAGCAATAATAAAAAAAATCCTTTGTTGTTTACACGTGATTGAAGTGTAGATATATGTTTTGGTTTTTATGCTCTTTTACAAAGTTAACCAATCATTTCATACTTTGAGCTAAACAAATGCACCATCTTATTACACCTGTGCCACTTTTTACACCGAACCTTGTTTAAAAAGTCGATTTGGAGCTCAATTTAAGTCTGGCCGCTTTCAGATTCTCCTGTATATTTCATGTGCTTCATTTTTATTAAAAAATGTTTATCTAATGAATAAACATTTAAGGCCTGCTTAATCTGAACAAGTGAGTGAGGTTTCTCAAATGTTAATAAGTGTTTCAGGGACAAATAAGCAGGTGCGGTGAAAGTGCCAAGAAGTCTTTAAAAGTTTATTTAAGAATGGAAAACCTTGTTTAGATAGAGGTTCTCTTCTAGGTTTCGGAATATCTTCTGAT
>JAZHYW010034461.1:0-10461 GCA_037355805.1 Ixodes ricinus | reverse complement strand
GCGCGCTGGTCAGATTTGCTATGTACTGAAAAAAGAAGTTTCTGGCACGGTGAACACGGACTTTGACACCACAACGCTTTCGTGCCAGCACTCTAACCTCTCGATACCCCGGAAGCGCGAAGCCGCAAAAGCGATGAAAGTGTCTCATCCTCCCTACGCTTTTATCTCGCGTGGTTTTTTTTCTTTATTTCTATCTATATTACCCCTCCCTGTGTACTTACCGCTTCTCCAGTATAAAGGGGCGGTCAATTGGACTCAGTTCAGGAATTCCACAGGCGGTTTCAGGCGAAGATGTGACTTGCTTGACGTCCGGATTTCTCTGTTGTTGGGACGCTGATTACTTCGTTATTGCCAGAAATCGTCCGTGACATAAAATCTCTTAGCCGCAGCCGCAACCGCACTTTCTGGATGGCTCAAACCATTGGTGACTCTGACTTTTTGAAAAGGGTCTATTGGAAGGTTTTTCGCCTGCAGGCTTTCTGGCACTAGTGGGACTCAAGGATGCCTCCCCGCAACGCCACCAGCAAAATCTCGATTGTTTAAGATTGTATTCAAGGACAAAGCGATCATTTTCGTTCAATCTCTCCTTTGCAAAATTTGGTGACATAACCGTGGGTATCGCGGTATCCTCCGGTGACGATATTTAGATGCAGTTCTTGATTGGTTCCGGCATTACATTGGCCTTGATTTGGCTCGTGATATTACTATCGAAAGGCTTGTTCGGGTAATGGCTATCAATCGCACCGCGACGATAATGGCAAATACGCAATATCAGAGACTCAGCGCGTGTCCTGTGCTTCTGTTTCCAGCGCGGCAATCAGCAATGGCATACTGTCAGCTCTGTCACGGCCTGTTTTCTGGCTGCAGGTTGGTGGGTGAACGCTGCTCGATTTTCTGATTTTTTCGGACTTCTATTGTGATTGAAAAAACGAACGCGTGTTTATCAGTCGTAACGTCAGGGTTAATTTTAAGCGTTGTTTACGCAAAATACAAAAATTGCTGCATCGCCCCTTTAAACATCTTTGCTGATTTCTGCTTTGTTAGCCTACTGTGATGGCATCTATAGTCAAAGGTGGCAAGGATGACTGACTTCTAAGAGCCGAAAAAGACCACAAACTATAATGGGGGGAGGAACTGACTTTTTTCAGAACATTAAACGATACTCGAAATACTTTCATTCTATCCGAGTCAAAAGCAGGGCCAACTGCACGTAAAGTTAAAGATGACGAAGACTAAGAAACCGCAACCTGTCTTTCGATTTAAAACCCGTTCCATTTCTCTTTTAAAGTACTGGATATTACCGGAGGAGGTGGCAGGGAGTGAGGGGTTAAGGGAGGGCGTCAGGCTGCCTCTAACACGCGAAGAGTCGCATGCTGCCGCGAGTTGCGAAAGCAGCGAGCCTTGAGTATATGCCTGCTCGGGTATATGAGAGTCATCGCAAATCAAAAATGAGGTTACTGCGGCGAAAGTTCCCCTCAGTGCTCCAGCAGGACATTACGTGTAGCTGGGTAGTTTCTTTAGTGATGTGAACGGTCAGCAAACATTTGATCGAACTCTCTGATAGAGGTCACGATGATTGTGCGATACTTTCAGTGATAGGCATCTGCATACCCGACGACAGGGGCAGCGTGGTTGAGGTGGTTGCTAGAATCCTGGCCCTTTCGGTTTCGTTTTGGCGATAGCATGCTTGTGTGATGCTTTCCACGGTGCGGGAGTCACGAGCCATGGTGTGGAGGCATCTTCGGATATTCCTTCCAATATATGCCCAACCTTGTCGCCTGACGCAGAAACAGGTTCGTAGTTGCAAAGAGCAAGAAAGTCTTCAATGTAACTGATGCAGTCCTCGTCGGGACCTTGGAGCACGATGAGCGAAACCGTCCCACCAATGAGTTTGTTTGCGCTGAGCGAAACCTCAGAAAAAATCCAGAAACTTCTTGAACTGATTCCAGAAGACGAAGAGCGTCTTCGTTATTAATGCTACCGTGTCGGGCTGTGTCTTTCAAGAATTAGCGTTGGCGACGATTAGCGTATACGTCCCAGCGGTTCATGCGAGCTAGCCCGAATCGCTCGCCGCGTAGCCATTCAACAACGTCAAGGGTGGCTGTGCCGGAGAACAATAGAGGATCACGTTGACGGCTGGTGACAGTCGACGACG
This sequence comes from Ixodes ricinus, assembly GCA_037355805.1. Taxonomy (NCBI): domain Eukaryota; kingdom Metazoa; phylum Arthropoda; class Arachnida; order Ixodida; family Ixodidae; genus Ixodes; species Ixodes ricinus. The sequence goes on along the minus strand of JAZHYW010034461.1, from coordinate 8,306 downwards.
GTGGAACAGGATGAGCAGGTATGGTTTGCGGTCGACTGCGGTGTTCGTATGGCCGAAAGTCAGCTGTCATGAGACGGCTGGTGCAGCCGGATCGGGCTCAGTGTCGGATTGGCAACCTTGGAGTAGGCCGTCATCGCGCTGCCACCATATAATACGGTGGGAGATGTGGTGAAATTACTGGAGGTGGCCTTGGCTCGCGACGGCTATACTCGCGGTCCAGCTTTCTGTGGCCAATCCGAAGAGAGGAGGAAAGCGCCTGCACAGCGGTTCGGTTCACCCTCTCTCCCCTAGCATTGACTGCATTGCTACAGAAATCTGAACGCGAATATAGTCGGTTGGGAAGCCCTACTACAATGTACGCAGAATGCGGGGGTGGTGTTTGGACCGGCGCGGCTCGGCGATCCGGAGCTTGTGAGCCTGCGCGTGTAGACAGCAATCGCGGCGCTGCAGAATCCGACACGGCGGCGAGAAGAAGTCGCCGCGGTTCGCGCGTGCCGCCGCACGTACGCGTGCGCGCAGTCGCCGCACGCACCGGCCAGCCACTAACACCAAGCCTTACTGACTATGCGCCGATGTCGACACCTATCGCGATGTGCACCGCACGCTTCTGCACTGCGAGTCGCTCCGGTCCCAACACGATCCCGTATTCTGGTACACTGTACCAGTTTTATTTGCGACCCACTTCATCTTCCGCTACCGGCGTTTACCGCGCCGTTCTCTTCAGCAGGAAAGCATGCGATTGCGGTGCAACGGTAATAAATATCATTATATCTTTTATATTCGAAATAAAATCTTGTTTTATGTTTTTACCAGCAAAATTTATTTCAGGATCAGCTTGCTGCCGATTCGAAACAACGACTTGAAATTGCTTCAAAAGTGACAACAAATATATGGCCATCACCAGCATTTTTGATTTCTATTACAAAAAATGTACCAATTTGGCTATTAATAGCCCAATCGGCTAACCATGTCACAACACGGGCAAGGGGAGGTAAAAAATATCGCCGGTCAAAATCATCGCTTACAAAATGGTCCAGGAGAGAATTGCGTACCGAGATGAATCTGAGCTATGTTTGGATTCGGTCATCTTTCCCATCGTGTCGTACAATATCTGCAATGCACGCACATGCTGTTACCGGTTAAAGCAAAAAAAAAAAAAACAATTTAGTAAAACTTATTCAGTCCGCGATATGCAAATCTACAAGAAGTGAGCTAAGCCCGTGCTCCCCTAGCTTTGAAGACGGCGTGAATTTCTGGCGCGAGTGTCGCTTGGTGGAATAACTTTTCAACGCAACGACCTTGTGCTTTCGTGTTTGGCGGCATTGGCTGCATGCGAGTCTCAGTTGTGAATGGAGGAGTATTCACTGGCGGCCATATCTGTGTTTGATATGTGTTTGCGGCTGCTGAGCGCGGTGGTGAAGGCGAGCTACCGCAGTTCCTTGGCAACGATGCATTCCGCATCATCTGAAGATTGCCCGTCTTAGCTTGGGCTATTAATGTCGAGACTCGTTCTGAGCATGCGCTCTAAACATCGCCCTTAAATATGGCGTTGCAGTGAATTCTCCTATGTAGACCTTTTAAAAAAAGGGCGCGCCTGGCAAAACCACCTCGAAAACAAGGCACCGCGCATGAGGTTTCGTAGAAGTAGATCCCACGACCCACCCCAAGCGGCAAACAGGCTAAAGCATGACCAGGTAGTAAAGGCCACGTGCGGCCGCGGCTGCTGAGACGCGAGGCCGCGCGCTAGCACAGGTCCATTTGCCAGCGTGCAAGCCACGACACATCAACATTGCCGGTCGCCAGCAGCCTATTAATGCTGAGCTCCAGTTGTGCAGGCGTGACCGCTGAACCATGCGATGGAGCATGCGATGTCGCAGACGATGGAGCAGACGATGGTGCTCATCCGGGCTATCTGAGGGGCCGCTGAGGGGTATCGCCTAGTTCGAGTAGTGCCTTCATACAAGCGCGCGCTTTTTAGCTTGAGTGGCCCGACATCTCGACCATTTTTACGCCCAATCTTTTTTTTATGCATTTTTGAAGTACGCGCAATCCGGTGTCACTCAGCTCGGGCGCGTAGCTTTAGCGCCTGGCATAGACGCCATTTTTAGCGCTCCAGGTCAGGCACCGTGTGCGCGAGAGACGTCACGCGCTGACTGCAATCCAGTGCAGCAATGGATGTCTTCACCCCTGAGACGAGACGGGCATGTAAGGCACCTAATACTGGTCATCACCCTGTAGTTTCAACGGGTCAGACGCGTGATGCTTGCAAACGCAGGCGTGTGGCCCTGAACAGTCACCTGTACTGCACTGACAGCGCGTAGCGGCGAGACGCTGGAAGCCCGGAGCTCGCGCTTGTACGCATCGGCTGCGTCTGGACTAGCTGAAACGAAGCATAGCTAGAGGCATCACCTCGTCATCTGTCTGTCTCAAGTGGCTCGTCATTATTACGCTGGATAATGCCAGCGCATTGACGCTCTCGCACGCTCGGTGCCCAGACCTGGAGCGCTCTAAATGGCGTCTATCGCATTATGCCAAAGCTGCTTCGCTCGAGCCCGAAGGGACCTGCCGTATCGATCCATTTGCTGTCTTACCCAAGCATCAAGGAGAATGCAGGGATTGGTGTTCCACGCGCCACACGCGCACGCCTTTCCTGTATAAATGATTCGAAGTAAATAACCAAAGAAAGCATTGACGAACGCGCGTGCAAGATGCCATTTGTTTTAGGTTTTGCTTTGGAAAAGTTACTACTGCTGAGGCCAGCAGTGCGGCGCGTGGAACACCAATCCCTGCATTCTCTTGATGCGGGTGGGCTACAGCAATGCATCTATTGCGCGCACTCCAAAATGCATAAAAAAACGATTGGGCGTGGAAATGGCTGAGATGTCACCACTCAAGCAAAAGCGCGCGTGTGTCACTGAAGGCACTATCGTCCTAGTGACGACTTTTAGAGGAGGAAACGCGCAGGCCTTGTTTTCTAGGTGGTATTGCTCTGGCCGCTTCTATTTGCAGTGTTCGCGCGTATGGCGCGTTGTTCCGCTCGCTTTCCAAAGCGACGAACATGCGCATGCTGGGCTGAGGAGATCGCGCTGGGCATGGGCTGAGAAATTGTGAATACTAAAGCCCCTCTAGTAAATACTAGAGTCGGCCCTAGAGCCACTAAATGAGCTGCGCTTAGAGTATCGGCACTCCGTTCCCCGACATTGTTGTGGCCGCCGCCATATTGGGGCTTGTGCAGAGCAGACGCAACTGCAGATCGTTATGATTCAAAAGTGCGACTTCCTCAGCATTCGATTTGGTGTTAGAAAGCTCTTGTAATATTGCTTTTCTCTGTCGCGGACTGTTTAAACATTTGTGGAGTACGGAAAAGCGTTTCCTGTGATTTCAGATAAAGCTTCAGATAACTGGCAGCCATGATTTTAAGCCACAACATGGCCAAGTGTCGTTACTCTGAAGCGTAGCTTATTTAGTGGCACTAGTCGGCCCCAATGAATGGGTCAGAGCGCTCTCGTGACACGTGCTGAACTGGTTGCGCGCTCTCATGTCGCGCGCTCTAATCGTATGCGCTCTCGTGCCAATGCGCTCTCGTGTCGCGAGCTCTCGTGCCGGAGCTCTCAAGTCATGCACTCTCGAAGTGCTCTCCTCGATATTCCCTATGCATCGAGAAACTGAGGGAGAGGGGGGGACGAGAGCGTGGGGGGACTTCAAAACACCGAGCTCTGCATGGTGGGAATGATTAGGGAGTGAGACTTAAAGCTGGTGGTCTTTGTCTTCACTGCACTCGTCGAACGCGTTGGAACGCGGAACGCGTGCGTCCGGTGTTTTGGCTTTCACATTCGAAAGCGTTCGACGAGTGCAGTGAAAACAAAGTCAGCCTTTGACTTTACTCCACTCTTCGAACACGTTAGAACGCGGAACGCCGACGTCCGGCGTTTGCTTCCCGCGTTCTTAACACGTTCGACGGGTGCAGTGCAGACAAAAGCAGCATAGACCAGTAGCTCAAGTTGTGAACAGCGCCCCTGGAGAGAAACATAGGATATATTTAGGTCGCGTTTTCACTGTGCGTAGCGTTGCGTCCTTTCAAAAGCTCTGTTAGGGCGAGTGAACCATGAGCAGACGCCGTGGGAAACTGACAGACGCTAGTTTACGCCTGTGGACGCTACATGATGGGACGCTAAAACGCCGCTTCATGTCAGCACTAAATGGTCGCGTCTCGCGGACGCTAGCAAAGGCGCCTTTTTTCTGGTCGCGTCTTGTGAACGCTACAGCGCCCCCTGGCCGAGAGAAACACGCCTATAGCTCTACTGCAGAGCCTCAGTTCGTCTGCTTCTTGCACAGGGGTTGCGATGATGTCAGAACGCCGAGCTCTTATTGGCTGTTTGAAAACAATAGTGGGTAGACTTCAAGGCATCTGGCATCGAGGCCTACCCACTATCCTTTCAATCAAAGCCAATCAGAGCTCGGCGCCGATTGTGACGTCACCGCAGCCCTGCGCAAAGCAGACGACTTGCTTTCCGCATAGGTCTAGCCACTAATCATTCGAACCAGAGCTCGGCCTTCTGACGTCCTCGTGCTCTTTTGTCTCCTCCTTTCCCTCAGGTTTTCGGCGCATAAACACTAAGGTTTAGGGCATAAACACAAAAATGAGTGTCGCAGCATCAATAGTTCAACAATGTGTATGACGGACGGTCTACACAACGCACAGTTTCTACACAGTTATATTTGCAGATGGTTCCAGCAATGAATTAAATTCGACTGCTGCATTTATTGTGCCAAGCAATAAAAAACGTTGGAAGAAAAACTTTCTTGCGAAACGTCGTCATTTCAAACATAGAATTAGGAGAGCGTGTTGGTTAATCATCTTGGTATCCGAACGCAAAGGGAGACAATAGACACACAAAAACACGTCAGACACGAACCGTGTCTGACGTGTTTTTATGTGTCACTTGTTTCCTTCTGTGTTCGCATCCCAAGAAGTAATTTTAAAGTTGGTTAAAATTTACGAGCCCTGAAATACATTAATGCGCAAACCTCTGATAAATGGGTTCCCATCAAAGGCTTAAAAGCAGCTTTACAAGCCCTCCAATCAATAATGAGACATGATACTATAATTTTCCCTTGTCAATGCAATCACACAACTTGCAAGCAACATTCTGCAGGCCGATCACGATTTAATTTTTACTTCAGTAGGTTCCTGGTCACGTTCTTTTGCTTCAGTGGGTTTATGGCCATTGTGCTATCACCAGTAACAAGAGAGCTGACAAAGCCACAAGAAAGGCTCACAAAAACATTACAAGCGTAGAGATCGCATACCTCTGAAAAGATGCTTCATTGGCAATTCGTCAAGCAGCCAAGGAATTGTCATAAAATATCTGGGGTTGTTCTGATTTCTTTTCTTTCATGTTTGCCCGTAAGTAAATTGGGGTGTATGTTTATACAGCCTGAACTTAGTCTGTCTCAACGGGCGACTTGTCTCTCAGCTGTAGATCAGCAATACTTAGCCAGTGCGGTACAACCGCTAGCCTGGGGTTTTTAACGTGCACAACGCAGGAGTGATACACGCCTGCGCGCCGGTATGATGCTCATCCAGATCAAAACGGGCAGGGTGAAATTGAACCCAGGATCCCTAAATTCATGCACGCGAGCTTTCGCTCCACGTGCTCCGAGCTGGTGTGCGCTAGACCACTTGGCCACCAATCCCCCTCCTGTCGCCTGGACTCTCGTCAACGCAAAATAATATTTCAGTTGAAATCCGATCTCCCCCGTCGAACAGAAGCCACAATCCACAGATCACGCCTCAAAACAACTTCCGCGAGATTGTTTTATATACAGAATTAAGAAAGCTTCCAGTACGAACTGTCTGGCGTGATATACAGTCTGGAAATCTAAACACCCCCTCACTGTATGTACTCTTCACGCGACCGAAAAAATAGGCACTTGAGATGACACTGTCAATCAGGGATAATAGGCCATTTATCGCCGAGAAAGTGCTTGGCGGCTGGAAATCATTTCAATGCTTTGTAAAAAGAACAAATGCATTGATCAAATTTTTCAACACACAGGACTGGCACTGACCCTGTAAAGTGTAAGGCAATGTCACTATGATCATCTCATCGTTGTCCATATACCCTTCCCCATATGATTTTATCTTGCCAATCCTTTCCTCTCTATCTCCTTCTCCCGGTGTATAATACCCTGTCAGACGGGCATCTAAAAGGACCTTTACGCCAAAGGTCTTTAGGATTTTCAAATGACATTAACGTTCTGCCGCGCCAGACAGGGGAAGTAAATGTCATTTAGACGATGTTTACAGCGATTGAAGTCTCGTAGCTCGGTTCAAACGCATAAATCATGTTCACGCCAGAAAAATAATGTTTTGGCGATATAAATAATTTGTTTAGGTTTTTCTGAAGCAAACAATATATTAAAAAAGACAAAATGACGAGTTTAGTCGAGTGATTAAAACAGAGTCCACTTCAAGCCCAAGCAAAGTGTTTTTTAGCGATTAGCGGCAACCCTGGGCGTCTCCCGCTTCAGTCCCAACTAGGGAGGCTAATGTGGCTGGGGCCGTGAGTACAGAAAAGCATTATGAGGTTCGTACAAAATATACGTGAAATATACCTGAGCCGTAAAGAAGACCACTTGCTCCTCGCGCACACAGTCGCCCCTGAAGAAGAAACCAATCAGGTTTCGAAACGCTGGGCTCCTTTTTATTTTTGGTTGGCGTTCCTTCCCCCTCTTCTATTTGTTCTTAACCAACCAGGCAGATTTCTGCCAAATGTTTACTTTCAAATACGTGAAACACGTTCTTTTTCAATAATAAAAATGCGAACGCATTGATTTTATATATTGGTGCGATCTTTTATTTCAATTCGCTTCTCTAGTGTAGACCGCTGCTGACGAGAGTAGGCCTTTAGCAGCCGTAAAGGAGTTGCGGCAACTCAGGTTCACGAAAAGGATCTTACTCTAAATGCCATTTGAGTTTCCGTGTGGCACTGCCTAAATGACATTTACACTAAAGGTCCTTTGGCGTTAAGGTCCTTTTAGGTGCCCGTCTGACAGGTGTATAAGAGTAGTCTGCTAGAGCCATGCGCTCTCTGTCTTGCAATCACCCCTTTTCTACCTCTTTCATTCTCTCTGAAACTGCCTCAGCGTCAGTATTCTAACTCTGAATTTGGCTCTCTTGTTCAGTCCATGCCATATACACCAACTCATGTTTACAAACAAACCGGAGCGCCTCTAGCGGACGGCACCGGCGCTGCGCAGGCGCGATGGGGTGTGGGCAAGAAGCTCGCCGTCGCCCGTAAACAAACCATCGAAATGCGATGTTGTCGGCGTCGATATGAGTCCCCCTGCCCTTTTTCGCGTTCGAATTGTTGGTTCTACGTCTTCCTGACAATGTCTGACTACTTGAGTGGCCTCAGCAAAATTACCGAGGCTTGTTACACCGCAAAACTTAGCGCGAATAATGTGACATGTGGCGGTTCATTCCGCGTGGACGCCGCAGAATGTACGCTAATTGCAAAGCCTGATTCGCACGATGAGATTTCGCTCGCAATTTTCAGTCGCGACGTCGCTCGGGCTGCAAAAGCGTGAACCGTAGCTGAGATGATCGGCGTGGATACTGAAAATCGCAACCAGAATCGGACCAAGTGAATCAGGCATAGCAAGTGGCCACTTGAAACAATGATCAACATCTCCTTTAACCACTGTTTACATCAAGCATGCTTACCAACCCTCAAACTTGAGTCTTTTGAGGCCTGCACTTACTTCTTATCGCAAGTACCGGGCCAACATTTGGTCTACGGGGTGGTGTCGTTTGAAAGAGCAGACGACAGTTTGAACGGTCAGGTGGCCGTTTTAACTGGAAGACGCACTGAACGTAGTCCGCAGGTGGTCCGTACAACTTGACGATTTTCCGGCGTTCATGTTGGAACAAAAAAAAAATGCGTTGACCACAAGTATCCGTGAATTCAACCCAAAGTGCTTCCCGCCCAAGCAATCGTGGTCCGACGGCGTCTGGTTTTCTCTTTTCACGGCACATATCCACATTCTCAGACGAACCGAGCACTTGAAAACTGACCTTCAAACCTTTCTCGACTCTTTTAGTACAGTCCCAGCAGCGGCTTTTGACGAGAAAGCCGGTTTTTTTCTGGTTCCTTTCAAAACAACGCAGGAATACACGTCTGGCATGGGGACTTCTGCCCACAGCCCCAAACCGGAAGTGCGCCCGACGCGCCACCACCGTGCCGTGACGTAACAGAGATGAGTTCGTGTATATTTTCTTTACTCATTTTTTATAGTTCGTG
>JAZHYW010034460.1:0-104249 GCA_037355805.1 Ixodes ricinus | reverse complement strand
GTCAAGTGCGTCGTATAGCAAAGTCCGCCGCGTCGTAGCCAGAAGTGCGTCGTAGCCAAAGTTCTCCGCAGTTAGGTCATGCCTGACTCCCTTTCGTGAGTGCACGAACCCCCGCACACACGTCCTGTTGACGTCACGGACGCGTTGAGACTCGTTTCGCGCAGGCCTCGACAGGTGGGCGACGGTCCTGGACTCGTCGGGACTCGTTTCGTGCAGGCCTAGACAGGCGGGCGACGGTCCTGGACAGACCGTAACTCGTTTCCGCAGCGTTGAAACTCGGAAGAAGGTCGCCGAAGGTTCCATCCTTAACAGCCCCTTAAAAGCTACAAACAAAAATAACAGAACAACTGAAACTTTACATTTATTATCCGTACGCACGAGATATTTTTCGGGTCTAATCGTATTACCCGCTTCGTTATTCGTATCCTTCACATTTTCACCTGCGATTGATTGTATCGGTGTTCTGCGGGAAACAAGCGAACCTCGCGGACCCTTTTCTAGTTACTCCGGCGCGGTGCCATTGCTGTCGGCTGTGCACAGCTCTTCGCGCGAATCTGGTTTCAGTGCGCGCACAGCCCACGCCCGGTGTGGACGAACGCAGACTTGTTGGTAGACAGCCCGTAGGTCTCCGAGTAACCTCACGGAATACAAAGTGTTACCGAGCGAGAATTGATACACTCTTAAAAAGACATATAACATTTTTTTTTTTAGTCTGTCTTTGAGACGAAAATTTGAGGTGGCCAAGTTTTATTGTAGCATTCACTTTGCTGTTGCGTCCATTCGCACACAATTCGCGCGTCCAGTAGGTCGCACCACTGGATTCGCCTGTCTGCGGCATGCTGTTCCGAATTCGCTGAACTGTCTAGTATCATACGCGGCGAGATTTGTATCAGCGGACGGCTGTGACCGCAGAAAGCGCGCCGTCAAGCACTCCACATCGGACAATGGCGGCACGTCATATTCTCCCCTTTATTTTATTTTTCATTCGCATTGTTAGATAATGTCTCGCTGCGCAGAGCTCGTACTTCTCAATGCAAGAACCGGGCTGGTCGCAGTCGCATCTCCCGCAATACCACACTCGGCCAGCAGTCAGCCTTTTATTACTTTTTTTTTTATTATTCTACGTGCTCTTTTTAGAGTGAGCGTGCCGTCCGGTTGCGGTCATGCATTGTGCGCGTTGCGGGCTAAGCGCCCTGTCTAAAGAAGCAGGAAGCTCCGCGAGTCTGTGACGGACTCTTTTTCTTCTTCGCCGGGCTTGCCGAGTTTGCTGTGCGATGCTCGACGAGGCTCCATATACCGTGTCGAGCCACTAGCAAAGAGAGCTCACTGTTTGGTCACATGAGCTTGTTGGAAAGCGCGATTATTTTATTGGACTTCCGAGTCACCCAGAAATTAATCCGAGCTGCGTGCAATGTAGCGTAGGACTTATCTCGCTTATGCGGGCCGTACTTACTCTGCGGGCTGCACGTTTGGAAATGTCTCCGCATTCGATTGCGTAGCCTAGAAACTTTAGTAGTGCAATTCCTGTACGAATCCTTTCGAGAAAAAAAAATAAATAAAGGATGTGTTCGTTGTGTGTTTGTTGTGCGTGGTACTTTTACATGAAAAGTCAGCGAAGCAACTATTTTTACGCCGTTTGTCATAATCTGGACCGTAGAAAGTGTTACGAGAGGTTTGAGTTCTTCGAGAGCCCGGAGCAGTCGACGTGACGTGACAACGGAGCGCGTCGATACGAGGAATGTCAGGTCACGTATTCTCGTGACATTTGTGATTGGCTGGAAACGGGTAACAAAGGGTGCCCGTTATTGTTCCGATAGCGGAATACGACCGCGTACGATCTATAGGCACCTTCTCTGCTCTCGGACAGAAAACGTGAACGACGCTTTCCATCCTTTATTTATTTATTTATTTATTTATTTCCTTCGGAAAAAATATTCGCGGTTCGGCTGGGTAAGGCAACGAACTCGAATGGAACACGTCGTGTGGGCCGTCCTGGCATTAATGCCGCCGCATAACGCGGGAACGTGAGGTGATGTCGATACGTAAAGAATAATATAATAAAATTTAAACCCTCAAAAAAAACGAGGGAAAAAAAAAGAAGAAAAAAAGGGGGGTGGTGCGTTTTTGACGTTCTGAGAAAGCTCTTCCGTCCTCATAATCGTGGCGATTCTCTTTCGTGCTCAATTCTGTAGTCTGGACTGGCACGCGTTTATTCTTCGCCCCTGAATTTTTGTGTTTCTCGCCTCGTGCCTTCGCTCGACCGTGGTTCCATCCCGCGTTACGGACCATTTTCTGTTCGTTTTGCGAGAAACTTACACGGTTCTCTCTCTCTCTCGAAATAAAACGTACCTAAAAGTGGTAACTAGGATTTTGTGTATTTCTCTGTAAATACCGATACATGCCGAAAATAAAAACCCAAGCCCGCATAGTTAAAGTTAAAAACAAGAACAACAACAAACGAATTCGTGCTGTTTCTGAATAAGAAAATACCAAGCTTCATACGAAGAGAACCTTTGTCGACAGCTTTATTTGGTGTTGAGCCAGAACACGGTCTTCGATCACTGAACCGTGACAAACAGCTTCTTTCTTCGAAATCTCGTTTTCTTCTATTATCAATACAGGGACGTTTTACAAGATTTCGAGTCACGTATGCGTTCCTTAGAATTGCTGAATTCTACGTTCGGGTCCTATTTTCTACACCCCGAGTCCCGACTCCCCCAAGGATCTGTCCGAAATAAAAAAATAAAATAAAACAGTTACATCGATAAATACCGAATCTAGAAGGAAAAAAAAAACCCGAAGAAACACCCCCGAATTTGAAGGAAATTATAAACTCCGACAACCTAGTCATAATGTACAAATGCACCTTTCATTTTCTAGACCGTGGAGTGTGAAGCTCATTTGAGTGTGTGAGGGGCCAGAGAGCCCACTGCCGAAAGGCCGCGGTACCCACCTAACGCGGGGGAAAAGATTTTATAGAGAAGTAACCTCGTGCTCTCTGTTTCTGTGGACTCGCAATCTTGGCAGTGACAGCTTTAGCTACGATTTGTTTGTGGGACTTTTTTAATCCCTTACCTGATGTGATGACAATAATTAAAATAACACCGCCCCGACCCGACAAAGCGCTGGCATTTTTATATAGAACAAAAGAGCAAGCACGCTGTCGTTTCCTAACTCAATTCACTCCGAAACTGTTCAAACCCAACATGTTAAAAAAAAAAAAGAAACGCCGTGGTGAGCGTTGTTGTTACATACTGACGAAGCACTGAAACGCTTAGACCTAACCCTCCCTTCGCCCTCCTCTCTCTTTTCCCCGTCAACCTAGGGAAGGCGTAGATTCAGACGTAACTTGGGTTACGTCAAACGTAACGCGAGACACTTGAAAAAAAAAAAAATCTTTCTACGGTTTTTAATAATTTTTATAGCAGCAGCGTGAGAAAAATTCTCGCATGTTAATGGTGATATTTCCTGTAGGTCGTGTAGCCGAGGTACATCGTTAAGCTTGCAGCCTGCAGTAGCGGAGTCGTCGTAAGAGTGATTAACGTGACGAAAAGCTGTGAAGCGGAAATTGGAAGCAAACAGGAAGCAAATAAAAGGAAAAAGAGTACCAACTATGGGAATATGTTATGAGAGCAGAGCTACGTTTCCAGAGGAAATGAATCGGCGACATGAGATCATTATTATGGAGGACGCCATTTCTAGTCTACACCGGCTACAGCGTGCGGACTCTGCCCGTAGCGAAACATGAAAACAGGGACTCAGAGACGGTTGCCTTCGGGCCGCGTGTTTGAGACGCCGTCTTACATCATATTTCGGCTACAGCGTGCAGACTCAGCCCGCAGCGACTTGTAGTGAACGGAAGCGAAACGCGGCACCGCGTACATTAGAAGCTTTTAGTAAACCGTACCGTGAGCTCGTACCGTCCCTCCGAAGCACGGATTGAGCACGTGCCGCTTGGCTCGCTTCCCGCGGCGTACGATCTAGCTACTAAAACTATCCGTTATCGCGGGAGTCCACTCACCGGAGCCTGGGCGCTCGATTTAACGAATGGGACCCCCGTAGTAAAAGGACACGAGCACACGGTTTGCACATTTGCCGCTGGGTGCGCGTGGTGGGTCCGTGGGAGACTTCTCACGAGGTCTTCCCTCCCTGTCTGCTCGCATCCCGCGCTCTTCTCGGCTCACCTGACGGCGGTTTTCTTCGCGGTCTCCGGTGTCTCCCAGCCGTGACGCCGGGCTTACGAGCATCACGAACAACTCGAGAAACGTGCGGCTAAATTAATCTGCGCCGCCTTCTTGGCTCTAATAATAATATAATATAGTATAATAATAATCTTTATTTCCATCGATTATGATGGGATAAAAGCTGCGGTGTGCAGCTTGACTAGCCTTCGGAAAATGATGCACACAAACGGCACGTATTAGCGGTGATGAGGCTCTGGTCGCAGCCAAAGACGTCACGAGGAACGGGAGCGGAATCGAGGGCAGAAGCGAAAATGGTGTGAAATTCCCGAGAACCGTGCTCGGCGTTGCTGAAACGACAACGGCGCTCACAACGACAGCGAATTAGGCGAGCACCGAGATGCTGTATCTTTTGACACACGTTACGCGAGAGCTTACATGCCCTCGGATTGACCGCCACACGAGGAAGAAGCACGCTTTAGACGGTGACTCTGGAGACTGTTTGTTGTACGATCTGTTGGCGGTGTGACCGTGGTTGTAGAGCCCGGATGGATGGATGGATGTTACTGGCTATACCCTTTGTAACGGCTCGTAGCTTGCGCCACCTAGCCTAAGCCCCCTGGAGTGGAGAGGCGCAGGCTGTCGCATACGGTGAAGGCAGGCAGACAGTGTCGGCGATTTCAAAGCTGCAGAGACGCGGACACGAACTGCACGCGGAACCACGAAGAAGCTGTATTCACCACCGCGCGCAAGAATCACATAGCTCACTATCGGCTCGTGACTGGCATTCTCGGGGTCCGCGCAACAATTGCGGACTACCGTGCAATTTAGCTTTCAGCGCTCCAGGATGTTTCTCGAGAGGCGAGAGCAGAAACGCGATCGCTATTCTTAATCTGAAGCGGACATCTCTCCGGGATGGTCGCCGTCGGGGTTCGTTCCATGGCACGCGGCACCCCCAAAGGCGCTGCTTTACTTTTCGGGGAAAGCTCGTTTTGACGGCCGCAGCAGGTAATCTCTCGGCAAGCGGTCGTTTTGTGTGCTATGTAAAATATATATTTACAAACGTTCGCTTTTTTTTTCTACCCCCGCGTTGTTTTTAGGCATATTTGCCCTGTCTAAGACGGAAGAGTCGTTTTTCGTTGTTTTTGTTATCCCGCTTTTTTGTTTCTTCCGCAAATGAGTCGAAAGCGTGATCGCTCCGGCCGTGAAATAAGTAAACGAACTGACCGCTTTCCCGAGTTCGCTGTATGGTCTTGCGCTCATTAATTTTCCCGTTGTATACGCGCAAGACGATCGGGCAATCTATCCTCCTGCTCGCAGCTCTGTGTTTGCAGCTCCATCGCCGTAAACTCGAGAAACCCAATACAGTTGGGGAAACGTAAGTTGTAGGAACACCAGGTACCGATAACAACAGTCGGCGCCGGTCGACCCGCGTCGCCGCGTTGCCGGTGAGCTTTTCCAAACGCCTTGTTGACTGAGTGTGCCGCTTTAACGTTAATGGGTCGCTCGGGGGTCATTTGACTCGTCGAGAAATACGGAACTGGTAACATTTATATCCTACTACGCTTCTGTTTGTTTATTGATTTCTACGGTTTCTACGGGGAAGCCTACATTAACCACGGGGACTTGGCCACAAAAAATTTTACGGTCATTTGGGGTGACAAATTTATAGAGTTGTTTTGTAACATTTAAGCTCCGGATAAACCTCGATTTCTTGCCTGGCACTGAAAAAGTAAACGCCGAAAGACACCGATTTCTTAAAAACATACACACACAAAAAACACGATGACAGAATTATTTGCGGACACCGTGGGCGTCGCAATGGGCGGGCGAGGTCGTTGACGTCCGTGTGACGCCGCCTTGTCTGCGCTCCATCGAGAGCACGGACGCTCGGGTGTCCGCCGGGAGGTTATCGGCGGGCACTCGGCCCACTCGCGCACGTGGCTCCCGACTGGCTTCGGGGGGCCGCGCATTCGGTATCGTGGAGCCTCTCTTCTTCCCTCTCATTCAGGCAGCGTACGCACGGGACAACTGAATGCACAGTACAGTGCGCGACACTGTCAATGCAAGCAAGCTATTGCTTTTTTTTCTTTCAGAATCAGAGGGCTGTCATCGAAACTACTATATTGTGGTGGAAAGCAGTCATTTGGGACACTAACCTAAGCAGTACACGTTTTATACCGGTCAAGGCCCTTTCGAAGTAAAATGCTGAGGGCCAATGTTGTGTTCGCGCTATAATGGAGTTGCGCGGTGTTCACGCACGCATTAGCTCGCACTCGGTTACAGTTCACGCTTATTCACTCGCTTATTATTTGGTCGCAGCTCACGTGCACTGATTCCCCCTCATTCAGAATCCGGCACAATTCACGCTCATCGCCTTATCTATACTTATTGTCCCAGTTCACACTCACGATCCACGCACGCTTACTTGTTTGCTCACAATCAGTCAAAGTTCACATTCACTCATTCCCACTTTCTCTCGAGACTCTGCCATTATTTACACGCATTCGCACTTCATACTGACCCTCATCCAGTCACAGTTCACAATCACTCAGATTCAATCACACACTCAATCCCAGTTCACGTTGAATCACTCTCACTCATTCGCAGTTCACACTTTCGCATAGTCTCACCCACTCACACGCAGTCACAGTTTACGCTGATTCAGTCATTCGTTCACAATATTAATTCGGATTCACTCATATCCGTTTGCTCACTCAGGCCCACTCAGAATTCATGCTCACTCGTTCATGTACTCAGGCTCATTCAGAATTCACGCTCACTCATCACTCTTTCTCATTCACTCATATTCAGTCACAGACACACACACAGACACACACACACAAACAAACAAACAAACAAAAACAAACAAACAAACAAACTGCCTTCCTCCTCCTGGCCACTTATACTTCAACTGCCTTTTGTCTGTCGCAACGACTGGCCAGAGCTAGCCCAAGAATAAATCCGGTGCGTAGCTTTCAAATTACAAGATTTTTTGTTTTGTTTTTCGCCGTTACTTGATCGGGCCGCCCGGAGCTTCTTCGTCCAGGCAGTCTTTTCCCTCCACTATACTCCGAGTAGTCCGCTTTGTTCGGCAATTTCTCGCTCTCGCGGTTTTTCCGCAGGGACGTCATTTATCGGCGGCGTCTGCGCGTGCCGGCTCATATCTCTAAAAATATCGGAGAGGAAGCTGCCGGTGAATGGATGCTCTCCATCCATGACGTCCTTATCTCCGTTCACCCCTGAGCTGGCAGCGCTATGGAATCTACGTACTCCAGTCTTCCGCCTATCTTTCGCCGCGTGATTACTACGCTCCCGTCTGTAGCCACGCGCAGAGAGCCGGGTAAGGTGATACAATCGAGGCGGCTGATTGGTCCGGCGAGTGCGCAGCTCCCAGCGCAATGGCAGCTTAGGGGTAAACGGAAGCAAACGGCGGACCCCGGAGATCCACGATCCACAGGCACTCGGAACCGCTATCGCTCGTTGCTGCCGAGGGCAACGAAATGAAGTGACCACAAATCGCTCCGCGATTTTTTGTATTTGTTGTTGGTTTCATCCTCTTTTCTTCGCTGGCTACAATCGATGCTAATACCACCTGAGGAACTGAACGTAAAAGGACGCTGAATTGGATTCCGAACTATCCTTTGGCGATGAAAGCGTTTTCTCGCTTCGACTACCGTGTTCCTTGGAGTTGCGTCCTCCTTTTATTGCGTGCGCGCGAGTCTCGTTTTCTTTTTATGTATCGCGTACGCTTCCCGAACTTGCGTAGGACGCTGCTTCGATGCAAGCTCCTCCCACTTCACTCCCCCTCTCCCACGTACCCAAATATATCTGTGTGTGTACTAGCCGGCGAGAACATTTACATACACAAATTAAATCGTGTCACCGGAATTCAGGAGGAAACTTGTGAAAGTTTCATCTCAGGTGCCCCCTAATACTTTGTTTTGGGTACGAGCGCGGTCAAAGCCTAGAAGACAAAGAAGCGGATAACTCAGGCGCTATAATCGTAAAGGGCGATTCACACACTCGCGTGGAGTCCGACCGAATGCAACTGCAACGGCTGTTGCGACGTTCGAGTTGCTATGACAACGGCTGCGTCGGCTCGAACAAAACCGGTTTTTACCCCTCGGCTCGTAAAGTAATACCCCTGTCAGACGGGCTAGTTTAGTGCACTTCAAGCGAGTGCACTTCAGCTCGTCGAAACGCACTACAAGTGTATCGGTGCTACACGGAGAAACTTGAGTGCATTTCGAAATGATAGCAATGACCATGGGTAAAGTAGTAGGCACGCGCAAAATATTACATTTTATGCGTAAATTTATAATAATAACATCGTATTGTTATGAAAAAACACATTACCAGGCATTGTCGCGCTAAGTTACGAGCATTCATTCAATTGTATTGCTCACTGAGCTGGTGTCACTCGCTCACTGAGCTGGTGTCTAGATTAGCAGTTTTTATTTTTGCGACGCATTGCTTTCTTGTCAGTACAAAACAAGTACACAAGTCATATTACTTCTACAAAAATAACAATAACTTTTCGTACGTTGGTCGTTCCTTATTTCGTTTATTTTTACTCTTCGAACACCGCTGTCGAGATTACACACTCGCCCTGCCGAATCGAGTGAAGTGAGTTCCCCGAACTCACTTCGTGCGAAGTGCGTTCTTCAGCGAGTGTCACTAAATGTTGCCGTGTGGCACCAATTTAGTGTCACTAAGGGCGAAGTGCACTCGTTTGTAGTGACACTAAACTAGCCCGTCTGACAGGGGTATAAAGAAGCTTACAATTTCGATGGTGGTTATATTTTTACTTCGTCGCCAACCGTACGCAGTGACATTGCCGATTCGCAGTCACGTGTCCTCTTCAAAGGGTACGCACGGTGCTCGTGAGGTCATGACGCCATACGCGAAACCCTGAATACACTGCGTGAGGCTTTGAGACTATCGAGGCAGCTGTCTTACTGCACCTACATTGAAGACGCCAGAATCCACTGCAAAGCAGACTGACTTGGTCCCGCTGTACTAGACGTCAATGTAAGACAGTTTATTTATTTTTACTGCCGTTTCGATAACGTGGAAGGCATTGCCCTTTGGATGCTTTGGTCATCATCCAGAGTGACTAAGTTTCTTCGAGAAGCAAAAGTTTGAGGAGCGCGTTG
This sequence comes from Ixodes ricinus, assembly GCA_037355805.1. Taxonomy (NCBI): domain Eukaryota; kingdom Metazoa; phylum Arthropoda; class Arachnida; order Ixodida; family Ixodidae; genus Ixodes; species Ixodes ricinus. The sequence goes on along the minus strand of JAZHYW010034460.1, from coordinate 94,909 downwards.
AGCATCAACATACACTTGTTCTCTTCGTGAGACTGCCGCTATCGTATGGTTACGACACCGAAGGAAGAAGGTTGCGTATTTTTCTCGTCGCCCGCTGGAAATAACCCTTTAGAACAACGAGGCATCCTGTCCGTTAACTGGAACGGTTTACACCCCGACGGAATATGTTTACATAAGGCCGGCATGCATGCATCGTGTTTCCGCGCCGAGGCGAAGATATCGCGTGACTGTTCGACTGGTTTCGGAGCTTGGAGGAGTCGAACTAGGGACGTTGTGAACTCGCAGAGGTTCGACTTATTTCGAAATTGATCAACTCAAACTTGGACAGAAGCTCGACTGTTGTGTGCATGCGCGGAAATCGAGAAGCAGCTGGCACCGCCTGGCAAAAAAGGGTGCAGCAACTTTAACTACATGATGGAAAGGTTATGCTGTTTTATTTTTCTTGCGTAAACATAAAAAAAGTATCATCCTAAACAGGGATCCTCGGTTTGATCCCTGTCCCTAGCTTTCGACCTGGATGAGGACCGGAACAACATGATGTCGTGTATCACTGCCGCGAGACGCACGTTAATCAGCCTAGTAGTGCACTGCACCGTGTAAATTTCTCATGTACAGCTGAGACGCCAGACTGCTAATGGGGGAGAGGAACTTCTCGCTGGCTAAACATACACACGACAGAATTATTATTGGTTTAAAACTTAAGGTAGGCTATTTTATCGGTATAATTTCCCGTACATTTGACCTATTTTGGAGTAGTCGAGCGGCACTGTTCAAAAAGTCGAACCTCGTCGAACTCTGCCGAAAGGGTTTGTCGACCAGTCGAATCTCGGGTTCGTCGAAAGTTCGCGACTTCTCCTATAGACTTAACAAACGTCAGTTATTTATTTTTTATTTTTCTTAACGCTCGCTTTTTTGGTATTCGTCTGGTTCTGTCTCACGTCCCGGTTTGTTTTGGTTCGCCCTGCAGCTCACTGCGCGTTCCCGCGAACGCTGCAGCCGGCGGCGAGCCTCTCGGAGCAGGAAACGACCGTCTGGAGGCCAATTAAAGAGCTCGGGCATGCACGGCTAATGAACCGTCGCGGGCAATTAACGGGCCAGTTTCCCAGCAGAGGCAGATGACTCGCCTTTTGTTCCGTCGCGCACCCTTTGTATCGATGATTTTGCCGGGGAGGGTCACGACGACGAGCTCTACCCACCCTTCGATCGGCTGCGGCGGACGCTACGCGCGATCCAAGCCAATCCAATGCCGCGTCACGTGACCTTCGGGAGACGCGCAGCGCTGGATTCGCTCTTCGACAACTTAGGCCGAAAGAAAATTTGGTTCTATATTCTTTCTGATTTTTGTTTGTCATCTCGTTCAGTTATTTTTGGTGAGTTGCTCGGGTGGGTGGTCTACTCTGTACATTATCACTCACTCCCATTTGTTAACTTCCCTGTTCCAGTCAATCCATTGGTGTTCTTGTGGCACTAAACGTATTGTTGTTGTTATGGTGATGATCAGGCAGCTTCCTGCTAAGTTCTACGCATTTGGGTACCGTCGATGGACGAAGAACTCCCAGGTGGAGCGACGTAGCTGTGCTCACGACGCCCCAAGGCCTTCTCCCCATGGTCGGGTCTCGAACGACTGTCCCATTTGAATTTCCTCCGCTCCTCTCGGTTTCCCGTCCCTTCTCTCCAGTTCCCGCGTCTCCTTCGTGCTTCCCTCTCGCACGTCTGGTAATGGCGCCCGATCCGCGGGATTGCTTCGAACACCTCTCGGAGGCAGCTCAAAAACAGTGTGCCCGGCTCTGCTCAAAGGTAAAATCGTAAAATCTTGGCGCCATACTTCGTTTGAGCTCGAGTCCAGATGCAGCCGACACAGCGAGCTAACCGGATCAATCGATTAAGCTTCAAAAGCGCGAGTCACTGCGCCTTTTTTGTTTATTAATGGTTCAGCGATGATAGAACACGTACAGAAACACGACAACTATCATAATGGTACGCTTCTGACGCTGTCTGATTCGTCCCGGCTCGCTGTGTCTGGACTTAAAATAAAGCAAAACATACCAACTTTTTATATTTTTTATGCTTAGAATGCATTGCATTTCACCTGGTCGTGTAGGCAAAGACACGCTTAACGAAGCGACTGACATCAACCACGTGATCACGTTACGTGATGTCATGGTGTCAGGTCGTCGTGTCACATGACCCGTACTTGCACCAACCATAAGACCGTCGTGAATCTACGTACGACGATTTTTCAGGTGTTACCAAAGTGCAGCACAATTTTTTTTTATCTCTCGAAACGGATAATGTAATACTAATGATAATAATAATCTTTCGTTTCTTTTTTTGCACTTTAAACATCACGTAATGTATTGGACAAAGCTTGCCATTGCTGCACCCGCGTGTCTGGAATGGTATTGTCTCCCTTTCCTCGTTTTTATTTTTCCGTCTGACGTATGAGTGAAAATGATGGTGTGACGGAATTCGCGGCGTGTGTGCACGCTTGCCATTTGCGATCTCGTGCCTCCCTACACAATTGGGAATTGCGGCGAATGGTTTATCGAGTGGAGGCCGCGTCCGCTTTAATTCCCCTCGCCGTTCGGGATGCTAGGGAACGCTCCCCGGTTGCTCCGCGCATAGGAGGACGGGTGGGCTCGCCCTCGGACGCCACCGCGAATCGAATTTACGAGGTCTTTCGCCGGGGTTACGGGGGGTCGTCGGCGCGGGCCCGCGCGCTCGGGGCACAGCTGGGCCGATAGACTCCCCCGTCTGGCCTGGCGGAAGAGCCGCCGCCGACCAACTCTCGCCGGAGATCTGACCCCGATGCCACCGGGGTTTACTGCGCGCAGCGCTGGGTGCTCGCGCGCACGTATACGCTCCCGTGCTCCACCGTACGCCGCTGTTTTCAGTGGGACGTGCGACTACCTATCACCGCTTTATCCGTGCCTTAATCCGGTGTCTGTCTGACTCTCGCGTCTTCCTTGTTTTGTTTCCCACTTGAAAAAGAAAAGAAAAGAAAAGCAGCTGTTTTTACTTTTTCGCGCGGTGGGGGATTGCCCATGCTTCCCGGTGAATACCGAAGCTCGGGGTAAGATTGGACCCGAAAAAGGCGACGTTCCAACTCTTCCTAGACAACAAGGCCGAGTGTCGACGTCACCTAAAGAAGGCCAACCGGGACCGCACAGACCCGACACGAGGGCTATAGCCTAACACGCTGTTTGTCAGGCAATTCAGCGTCTTCCCACACCAGGTGTGGGCTGCGGGCAGACTTGTACGTAACGCATTACAAGTAATGGATTACTTGCAATCGATTACATTTTACTGTAATTTTGTAACGCTTCAAATACTTCCATTAAGGAGTAACGATCCGTGTAACTGAATTACTTTTTGTTGTGATCAATTACAAAATTACCCATTACAATTTTTCTCAATATTTTCTTTCTTTTTTTTTTTTTGGGGGGGGGGGGGGGGGGTTGGATGTCCTGGAGTCACTCAGCTCCTGGCAACGGTCATTTCTTTTTTTTTTTTTCGAAACCACTAAGCACGGGATTCGAGGGTTAGTAAGCCACTTCACAAGTCTTCGTTTCCGGGTATATTTTTTGGGGTACACCGGAGACTACGTTTGGGTATGAAAAATGACCTTACCCAGCCTCTTGTGAGTAATGTATTTAAAATCGCTCTTTTTATTTATTTATTTTTTTTCACAAGAGGGATTGGGTGCGTTTCCGTCACTCACCCTGCTGTAAGCAAAACGGACGAGGTTTTCTTTTTTCTTTTTTTTTCTGTTCCGGACAATTGAGCGTGAGATCTCAAGGATTATGGTACCGTGATAAAAAAAAAAGTTGAATGAAAGTAACGTGGGAAGTAATCGATTACTTTAAAGGGATGCTGAACCGATATCTGAAGTTGCCGAAATAAGCCCCGAACAAGCTTCCCAGGACCGCACTATACCTAAAAATGCTATTCATGTAAAGGGATGGAGATCAGATTATTATATTTCTTGGAATGACGACCGCCGATAGACCATTTGCTATATTACCCAAGCATCAAGGAGAATGCAGGGATTGGTGTTCCACGCGCCGCACGTGCTGGCCTCAGCAGTAGTAAACTTTCTAAAGCAAATACCTAAAACAAATGGCATCTTGCACGCGCGTTCGTCAACGCTTTCTTTGGTTATTTACTTCGAATCTTTTATATAGGAAAGGCGTGCGCGTGTGGCGCGTGGAACACCAATCCCTGCATTCTCCTTGATGCTTGGGTAAGACAGCAAATGGTCTATTGAGCCAAAGGCGCCAGAAGCCTCCGACGCGCGCGAGGCCTTCTGGGATTACTAGCAACGGAACTGACGACAACAAACCGCAACGGAACTGACGTGAACAAGTCGAGCTGCCGACGCGCCACAGCGTGGAAGAAAGTTGCGCTTTGAACAATAGTAGACGTATGCCCGTCGCGTTGGAAGTTTGCCAACTAATCCAGCCAAGTTAGCTGCCCACTACCTGCCAGCCACCCGGCCACCCCCAGTCCACTTCTGCACCTGCGTCGTAGCGACGGCGGTGACTTTGGTCTGTTGGTTTTTCGGAGTTCGGCGATTTCTTTCCCGTCCTGATACTTTGGCCATGACGACGTCTGACAGCAGCGTTCGCACGTCGCATTTCCGTTTCGACGTCTGACGGGGTTCGTACGTCGCATTTCCGTTTCGTCGCGCCACCACGCGGCGTGAGCGCACGCCGGAGCCAACGAGGTGGGTCAGAGCCAACTTTGGTGGCTCACCATAGCCGCGTTCTGCGTACTACAGGTTTGTTGTCGTCACGAAACGAGCTTTCAAAGAACTCACCAGGTGCACCTTATAATATTTATTTCCATAAATCATACATTTTAGACTACTTTATTGTTTCAAGTTCGTGTGCTGTAAATATGAAAACGACAAAGAATTTAGATTCTGTTTTTCGGTTCAGCATCCCTTTAAAGTAATTTTTCGATTACATTTCTGAAGGTGTCACTATAATTGTAATCGGTTACTTTTTACAGTGAAGTAATTATAATTGTAATCGGTAACTTTTCTTCAGTAACGTGTACAAGTCTGGCTGCGCGTGAGCAGAAATCAGATTCTCGTGACGTGACTGCGCGCATACGCCATGCCGCGGCAACGCAGCTGCGTGACGTCATGAGCCGCGCTTTGGTGTATTGTTTTTTTATGAGGGGCTCCTGGATGTGGTAGTTGTACCAACGACCGTGGGATTATGTCTAGTCGTGTTCTGAGCTGCGTCATATTCGCGAGGATCCTGCCGATGCTTCCATGAACAAAATGGCGACCATACCGGGGGGGGGGGGGGGGGCTTGGCGCTACTTTCCCAGGATTCAGTGACTTTAGTTATGCACCATTGCAATGTCTACGAACCCACTGTCCAGCTTGCCATCTCCGCAGCCCGGCACGTGCATGTTTGTCACTTCCGAAAGTGAGCAAAGCACGCGCCATACGCACAAACGCTGAACATGGCACCGGCCGAAAGCTCTTTTCTCGAATGGTCTGTAGGAAACGGAAACTCAAAGAGAGTCGTTTACAACCTGCCAATGAATTCGCGTTCTTCTTTTAGCGACCCGCAACGCTGGTCCTCGGGTTGTGCGAGCGGCTTCTCCGAGGGCGCCCAGAAGCATTGTTTCGAAACAGGGAAGTGTTGCTTATAGCCCAGGCTGTTAGGCGACCCAAGATTAAAACGCGGCGGGGGTCGCCGGCTTCCTAACGGTTCTCTCGTCAGCCGCGGATGTGCGGGAGCTGTCGCCTTCGCGCTGCTGCGGTGAGCCAGGAAGTCCGCTGCACAGAGAACCGGTCCCGAGGCGGACCATATAAGTCTGACTGACCGCCGGTCTCGCTGGGTTTGTTAGAACGAAAAAGACCTTTCCGAAGTGTGCACTGACACGAGGAAATAATTACTCCTTGCACGTGCACTACACGCACTGCGCGGGACACGCGGCTCTGTCTAGTGCACGCCTTGATAGGGTGCACCAACGGGTTTCTTTTATTGATGTCAGTTATCGTGACCTTTCTTTCTTCCTTCTCCTGTTTGGACTTTTTGGTATACTGCGTCAGGCCTTTTACCTTTTATTACGAGGTGTAATGACAAACAAAAAGTTTGTTTGCCAATGACAAACAAAAAGTTTGTTTGCCCTTACGACGCCCTTTGGCATAGTGACTCGTGGAGGTCCCTGCCTTCGACAGCTGCGTGCGCATCGCCGTGCTGACCTCTGTTTTTACGCTACAAAACGAGTCTCGGAACTTTTTGATCGCACCTCGTATATGGGAAGTCGGGCTGTGTGATAAACTTTGGGTTGTGTGTGATCGTGACCAGAGTTTCTAGCCGGGAAGCACCCATTCCGGTACGAAGTCACACGCTTAACTGTTTCTAAAGTAATTTGTACGGGAGTCTACCCGACTACACGCACTTAATTTCTTGTAATAAAACTTAATAATTTTCTTGATGTGGTGAAAGATGATAGGAAATTTGACTGGCGAAGCAGCAAATACTCTCACCTTATTTTAATTTCCTTATTGGTGAGTTTTTCTTTTTGTTTTTAATGTGTGTTTTCCCTAGTTTACTTGGATGACAATCGAAATTTTTTATGTATGCTTTTCCTCTTTTCCTTAAATCCGGGAAAATTCGGAAAGCGCCAACCTATTGCTGGTACTTGTGTGAGCGTTTCCCGTTTACTTGTTGCCCAGCTGTTTAGGTGTAACGTGGCTTTTGGAGCCCATTCGCGAGCAGGGCGAGCATATCCCATCGCGTGGTCAAATGTCGACGGAAGAATAGAGCTCCCGGTCGCGTATTGCCGTTTGCTCGCGGAGTAAAACCATGAAGCAAATCCAGGGCCCTGATTGGCCAATTTGAACGTCCCGCTCTTCCGCAAGGAGGAGACAATGACCCTTTCGCGCTCGTTGTTTAGATAAGAAGACAGCTCTCACCGAGGACGGCGGCGGGGTCGCCCTTCCCGGAGGTGCAGTCGCGGACGGCGGGGTGTTGCATCACTGGGGCGCGTGTTACCCCCCCGACCCCCCCCTCCTCGTTCACGCCGCTTCGCGGCGACTGTCTGCGGCGGCTTATTACTAGGCGGCACAAGCGGTGCGGCGGAACGATAGATATTTGGCGTTAAACAAAATGGCTCACTGGGGAGCGTGTTAACCCACCCGACCTCCCTCGTTCACGCCGCTTCGCGGCGACAGTGTGCGGCGGCACATTGCAAGGCGACACGATGTGAGCGCAGCTGCGATAAACATTTGGCCGTAAAGAAAACGAGGCTAGCTTTGGCGGCCAATGCAAACCCCCCAACCCCGCGTGGTAGAGCGCTAAAAGCGTATCGGGCCTAATCCGCGTGTGGAACCAAAACGCGAAGATAATGGAGTCGGTTCCCGATGGGGCCGCAAGCAGCCCACCCACCCACCCAAGCAGGCGAGCAAGCAGCCAGCCAGCAAGCCCGAATCACTCGAGGCGGCGTCTCTATATCCGAGGCGGCATCTGTGTACGCGCTAGTCAATCAGAGTATTGGAGAGGGGAAGCCAAAGGAAGTGTTGCGTGGCCAGTGGTGTACGCGTTCAACACTGGAGCGCGTTTTAACCCGCCGGCGGCGTGCGCATCTGTGACGTGCGTCAAAGAAGGCCAAACGCGGGCTGGGGTTCGCCCTACGGTTTTACTCCGTAAGGAAGCAGCTATACTAACACCTCCTAGATAACAAAGCCGTAGTGCTGAATGAGGTGGCGTCATCAGAGAAGGCCAACGCTGATCACAGATTGGACACGACGATTGCGTCAACGTTCGCCTCAAACTTGACTCGAAGCTGAGCACTGACGCAGCACTCGTTTCCAATCCGTGTCCAGTGTTGGACTTCGCTTGTGACGCAAAAATGTCAGTACTAATGGCCTTGTTTTCTAGGCGGTGTTCGTCGGAGGAAAAGAGAGAGGAAAAGCACTAGAACGGCGAACGCAATGGTAGCCCAGGGGCGAACTCTCATCAGCGCCAGCGGACCTAGCGGCCTCTCTCCAAAACGCATTTGTATTTCTTTTTCTCCTCTCCCAATTGTTGTGGCTGCGAGGCAACGCGGAAAGGATTGAAAGGATGCGGCGACCGTTGAGCCGTTACACGGAGGGAGAGAAGAAGGGTTAAACCAACGTCATATTTCTTCTCTAAAAAAGAGAAAAAAAAGAACAGGAGTGTTTTTGGATTTGACCGCTCGCGCTGTTGTGGCGATACCAAGAGATCCCTCCAGGACGCTTTGGGCATCCTCTCCCCTTTTTCGTGACTGCTTCTGTTTGGGTTCTGACAGGCTTTCTAGTATGAAGCAGGCTATGATACCAGATATCGTCGTGTTTTCCGCCTCTCAACTTTCAGTAAAACACCGCACCGATGAAAACCGCAACGCCTGTCGAACCTATGTCTAAATATTTGTGTAAAAGTCAACCTGGAATATGCCAAGGACACTTGTGGTACGCGTACACTGCACAAAAGAAAAAAAAAGAAATTGAAAACTGTCGCATTTCCGATGACGCGTTCCTTATCAAACGAGAGATCAACCAATTTTCTCGTCTCGTATGGAGCTCGCACTGCGGAACACGGGGACCCTGGCTTATATCCCGCTCCTGCCCGTTTCGCTCTGGATCAGCATCGTACCGGCGTGCGGCCGCTTAATCACTACTGCGTGATGCACGTTAAAGAGCCCAGTCTATAGACCAACTCAACTGTCTGACGTCACGCCGCTGAGGTGGCGCTGCTGTCGGTAGTGCGCAGGCGCACTAGGTTCCTCGCATCCGAATTTGGTTCGTGCGCAGGCGCAATGCCCACACACGCTGTGGACAAAGCGGGCTTGTTTGTAAACACTATGTTGGTCTACAGCAGCGGTACTGCGCACCGGCAAAATGTCTCATCTACAGCCGAAACACAAGACGCCCGTTGGGGCTGACTGACTTGCCTGTCTGCCTAAACAAACACACAACTCAACTACTTTTACTTTCTCGTCTGCGCCGCATCACGCATGGACGTACTCCGCGCGCGAAAGGAAACGCAGGAGCGGCGGACGTTTACGAAGCGTAAACCGAATGAAGCGCGCGCGCGGTACACGCCAACAACAGTCGGCAGTTCGGCGCCCTTGTTTCGCAAGCAACAGAAGCGAATACATGAATAGAGACGGTTCGGGCTTAACAACGGAGCTAAAATCGAGGTCATTGCTCCGTGCTAGGAAAGCGGTGGAAGCTATAGGTTTGTTTTACTATTGTGTTGGCGGTTCCCCTTCATCGTCTTCGTCTCTATAGCCTGAAAACGAACGAACGATATTTGTTGAGCTTCGCGAAATGACACACCGCTCATATTTTTTGTAGGACTGTCAAAACCCCTATATTTGGCGTTGTCGAACCAGTTTTGTCAATTTATTTTTCCTTTTTAATGGCTGGCGTTTTCTTCGTTTAAGTTACGGTATTATTGGGAGCTTCACTTACCTACGCTGCCTGCCTCGAGAAGCTCGCTGAGAACAATCATGCGAGCAGAGTATGATTACTGAGTCTATTAAACGCTTCGATGTCAGTTGGCGTACACGTTCTTTTTTATGATTTGTCTATGTTTGGGGCGCCTGTTTTTGGCGTAGTAGCTATAATCCGTTCACCCGCTGCGCCGCAGTGGTCGCTTCGGGCCAATCCAATGCTGCGAACCGCGCGTAGCCCCGCACTTCGCTGTGCGCCTCCCCCGAGGTTAGGCGGCATTGGCCTCGGCTTCGAATACTCGTAGCGGGCTCCGCGGTCCGTTGCAATTAAGACGGAGTAGGGAGTGTTTCCATCGTAGGACACATCGTACAAGCAGATCGCGTGTGGCGTGAATAGCGGCCACTCACGAAATATAAAAAAAATAATAGGCCCACAACCGGAGAAACCTTTGACGGTCATTGTGGTCCGAAAATAGAACGCGCGCGTATAATTTAGACGACCCGTAGCGCGTCTCATTTTGTATAGCAGCGAGGAGGGGGATCAGCGTTTCTGTGACCCCTCTAACGCTACGAAAAACGCGTTATTTCAGCGCCTGTCCTTTGATTCGTTGGGATATATATAGGCCACGAAAAGGAACGGAGACTTCGGGTGTTGGTTCGTTTTAAGCGGATGACGGGCACACGAGCTGACAGAAATCGAAACAAAACGATGAAAGACGAGTCAGTCGTGTTCTTACGCATTATCGACGCGCTATTTGAGTTTGTTTCGGAGCAGGATGAGAAGGGCGGGGCGTCTCCTTCGGATGACCGCGGCTTGCTGCACGCTCCTTGCACTCCCGCAGTGCTGGGTTAAGGAACTGTGCTAAGGGGGCTGCATCCCGGGGCCCCAGGCTGCCAGGCGGCCCGTGCTACACCCCCCCAGAAATTTAAAAAAAAAGAAAAGAAAAAGTTTGGTGTGTTTTATTTTTTTAAAGACAGTTTAGACCTTAAAGGAGTAGCAAAACTTCCAGGAGCCTCAGAAGCCCTGGCTTTCCAATGTCGCCCCCCCCCCCCTTTTTTTTTTTCTAGCGGTGATGCAGGAATTTTGTAAAGTTCCCTTTTCTAAAGTAGCTGGTGTTTGTGAGCTCGTTGTAAGAGACTCTGCTAGAGCAGCAAAATGTAAGCGTTGTCTTCCACCCTCCTTGTCGGCAGGGAGCAAAGCTGTCGACGGTGGCGGTCCCCTTGAAGTTTCTTCTAATTAAAGCCAGTCGGAAAGACTGCCACGGAGTGGCAGTCCTTCAGACTGAATGCAATTTCATTCAGTCTCAATTATTTCTTTTATTGTTTGAATGCAGAAGTCTATTAGTTTGGAGCACGAGAGTTCAGTTAATTAGAAGAGGGTGGACGAAGCGGTTTGAGCCATAAGTGGATTAATTACCACGATTACTTTGTTGTCTGCGTTGCTTTACTGTTCAAGTCAGTAATTAATTAAACAAGGGCTAGTTAGACAAGCTCCAATCAATCGGAGCAATTTCTGCAATAAAAACACTTTATTCTCGGTACAGCGTTCGAGTTGCTCGCGACTCGCGACTCATGTCTTTAGGGGCAGCGAAATTGCTTTTTTCTTTCTTGTAATGGGAATTTTCCGGGCATCCTTTCGGTTACTGTCTAATGCGATTTGTGCCCAAGTAATCGTCCCGCTCGACATCAAGGGGGTCATCTGTGACATCTCTTGAACTCAACATCATGATGAATTTCACGAGCGAGCCTTTCAGCTTTTCAACGGAAGTTTACGAGGTCATCGAGCTGCTCAATGTGCGCGACCCTTCTTAACATTTTCCCCAATCGCCCATTGCTTTATGCTCTTAGTGAGTGATTGACTATTTCCGAAACAGCCCCTAATCTACAATCGCATCTGCTTCGTTTCCACCCAGTGAAACCCGAATTTCCTAATCGTCGAATCTACCGACGCAGAAACCTTCTAAGGTGTATCATAAAATGAACGATATTCGTATTTTATAAGGCGGTGAAACGTGCATATTGGCGTCGTTGTCGTTACTACCACCACCACCACCGTCGTCATCATCATCATATTCAGAATTATATCATCATCATTAGGAGCCTCCCTGCACTCCCGCCGTGCTTCATAACCATGGAGGGCAACGAGACGAGCGTCATCGACGGAGGCGGACATTTTGTGGTGCGAACAATGTGTAACGGGACGAGGAACGGTGCGGTGGGCCCTCCGGTGCGAACTGCGCATGCGCAGTTCGTACCGGAGGGCTTATTGTACCGTATCGGATGTGCAAAAACGCTTCCCTAAAACTCCCTATACTGTCTGCAGAATCTCTTTTTTTATCACCGCGGTTTTGGGGTCCGTCACTCTTGCCTCCCATTGAATCAAGGAAATCGCTCCAAACTCCTCTGCACGCTAGCAAAAGCGGTTAATGCAAAACAAACTTTTTGTTTTTTCCGCTTTTGGCGTCGTTTATTTTTTGGAGTCGATTACTACAGCGACGGCGGACAAAATTGTCGGCACACGAAGCCGCTTTCGTCCACGATCCGCCTCACAGCCGCCTCGCCTCGCGTGTCGTCTTCTTGTGGAGGAAGCCTCCTTTCTTCTGTGGGCTCGTCCGTCCGTCCTGTGCGGGAGAAGACGCGACGACCCAGATATCTCGAAGAAGGCGACGCGCTTCGAAAGAGAAAGTCGTGCTGCGCGGGTCCGCCGCGTCTGTGCACGCACGGACCGTCGCGCTTGGCTGGAACGGACACCTCGTCGCGCTGGCCCGAGATCTGGGTCGACGTCGCCGTAGATAAATGTTTGACCCGCCGAGGGAATCGTTCCGGCCTGGACTCGCAAAAAGCGCCTCGTCCTACGTGTTGCCTTTTTACCGCTATTATTATTGGTGCTAGTTTGTGTACTTTAGGAAAGTCCATTCCGTTTCGCTATACAAACGCCCCAAGAAAAAGTCACGAGTGTGGTTTTCTAATGTCGTATGTGCGTGTTTTTGCTAGTTTATTTGTAGTGTTTTTGTTTTCTTCTTCTGGGGAATTTCTGAGTGTGGTGAACACACAAAATTATTCTTTTTAAACCGATAAAACGAAATTCACTTTTCATTGCCTGTTTTGTGGCGTAAAGCAAGGCGTAAACCGCGTTGCTGCCAATGTGCAGCTCACGTGTCATATGAAAGAAGCGTTTGTTGCATTGTGTCGCTGTCTGGTGTCGAGTACTTGGTACTAGCATGGTTTATAAACAGGCACGAAAGTAAGGCACTGTACGATACCGCTGTTCAACCGCGGAAATAGACCAGTGAACCAATTCGGCTCGATGAATACTTCATGTTTGCTCGTTTCTTTGATTATTGATTATGCGCACCAACGGCCTGTTCAGATGTTACTCGGTTTGTTCATCATGATGCGTAAACTATGCGGTTAAACTTATACACCGGTCGGATATACCTCGAGGCCAAGTGGGCCAAATCACCCTTCCCCTCCTTTCTTTATAAACGCACAGTGAACCTTATTGAAACGCGGTAATTATATAATCGCGTATGATTGGGTGCTTACGTGGCGCTTGTGCCCTATCCGCGCAGCGTCTCGGCCGGACATGTTACGTCACGGCGGAGTTTACGGGCCTTGTCCCCGGTGATGCATGCCACAAATGATACGGCCTCGGAAAACAAGGGCCGTAAGCATAAGGCCACGCGTGAGGCCAAGAAGGCCAGAAACGAAAGAACCGCCGAGGGAATGTGTAAACCACCGCACACTCCCTTCTTCGATCAAGACACACAGCTGCCTGTCTGTGAGCGTTGTCGAGTGCACCTCAACGTGTTGTCGCACGACCAGCTGGCCACACGGCGCGCCCTTGTTTCCCGAGTAGGTGCTACAAACGCTCAAGGTTTACTTCCAGGTCGATGGTCACTAAACAAAGGACGACAGGTAGGGGAGAGCGAATGATCGAAGAAAACACGCGAAATTTAGTGCTCATACTTTTAAAACCCAGAACACGAAGAAAAATAAAAAAAAACAAGGAACAAAAAAGGGGAAGGGTGAGACGACACAACGACGTTTGTCCCGTTTTTGTCTCTCCCCTACCTGCCGTCCTTTTCTTCTTTTTTTTAATTTATAACTATAACCATTTACCAGGTATACCTTGCGCCGTTACCCTTCAAATTTAGTGCGTCTACCCGCGAGAAGCCACACACGATGGCGCGTCTCTCTCGTCTTGACGCTAATCCTCGCGCGAATTTCGGCCCAAATCGGCCCCAAAACGAACGGGGAAAAAAAGAAGTCTGCTGTCTCTCGCGCTGCCTGCTTTTGGAACGGGGAGTATGGGGTCGGGCGAAAGCGCTAACTGTCGTCCGTCTTAAAATTTACGACGAGGCGACCCGCCCCGAATCAGCGTTCGGTGCCCCCTCCATCGGCGGTCGCGCGTGTATCCAGCGAGTCATCGCTGCCAGTCACTTCCTTCTCCCGGTTCGGGTGTCGTTACTTTCCTTGCACGGAGAAACTCAATCCACGCGGAACCCCGAGTGCTGTGCTCCGTGTCTCCCCTCTTCCGCGCATTCGCCCCTAAGCTGACAGTGCGGTGAAAGCAACGCACTCGCTGGACCAGCGATACGTCTTTCTCTAGCCACGTGATCACGCTCCCGCCCCTTAGCCGCGCGCAGAGAGCCGATGAAAGGGACGCGGTTGATTGGTGCGCACAGGGCGTAGCTACCACCACACTGTCAGCTCATAAGCTCGACGGGCACAGGCCGCGCTGGCGTCTCCCCGTCGTGCAGAGGCAACCCAGAGGTCCCCCATCGGATGGCCTCCTCCTCCTCCTCCTTCCCCTAGGTTTCGTCGCGACTGGTAACTTTGTCCGTTGCCTCCTCATGTGCCGGAGAGTTCGAGCGAATCGATTTCGAAGGGCCGGCTCCGGGCGCGCTTGAAAGCCTGCGTCTAAACGCCAGCACGAGCTCCAGAACGAGATGCTGTATAGTACCGTCTTACGAAAATACCCTCGAAGCCTCACTGGGCCTTCATTGCGCTACAAGTGCGGCCCGCGACACTGTTATCGCGCGAAGGAGCCATCGCAGGTTTGCTATTTCTTTTTTCCCTCTCAGCAATAAAAAAAAGAAAGAAAAGTATATTATTAAACGTTTTATACTGGTGGAAAGTGATTCATCAGTGGTAAGCTTTGATGCCCGCCAGTATCCTTTCCAAGTAAACTGCGAAAAGGCGCCTAAGTCGTGTTCGCGCTAACAGTGTCGCGCAGTGTACAACTCGGATGGATACGAAGGTATGAAGGTGTTCTTCGCTTCAATTTACGACAAGGAGTCGGCTGTTTCGTGAAAGTGTTACGTAGATCTGAGGACAAGATATGCGTTATTTATTTTTTATTTTTTATCCGGAGGCGTTGCGCTCCATTTGGTAATGGGAAATATAATGGTAGTGAAGTATACGACACCGGCGGAACCAGGAAAGCGGTCGGATGGAGAACGTCGACCCGCGTGGAAGCGGGCCCGCCTCCTCGGCGTCGCGTTGGCCAGCCTCCCACACCTCCGTCGCTTCCGTCGTGTTCTATGACCCCGGCGCGAATAAGAATGGGCCCACGAAAAACGGGGGAAAGCGATCGCGCTTCTTGTGCCCGCGTGCCTGCCACGCGTCTGCCGGCTAAAACCCTTCTTCGTGGTTACGGTCGTGGGAGTTGTTGCCTCGTTGCCCTTGTTACCTCGCTGCTGTCTTTCCCTGTTTGCGAGTGGGAAGTCGGGTAGCATACTGCCCGTCGAACGAGGCCATAGGAAGAAAGCATGAGTAGTTGGATGTCATGGAGCCACTAGAGCGACAAACATAAACAAAGGACAGCGACGAGCCTCAAACCAGAGTCTCACGATTTGAGACGCTTTGTATAGAATAAAGGAGGCTATGCTCAAACACGAACATCATGCACGCGAGGGTATCTTTGGCAAGCTCGCAGTCACTCGTGCTCACTTCACGAGCACCGAACGACTAAACGCCTGCCCAAGGTATACCATCGCGAGCGTGCAGCATGGGTTTGAGCACAGGTTTGAGTCTCTTCGCTGTCGGTTGTTTCTGTTTGTAGCTCTACTGGGACTTTGGCATAGCCTTGTTTCTTGGCACCCACATCCGGGCCGGCTTGCTAGAAACAGCGTCTCAGCTTAGACTGGGTGAAAGAAAGTACTGCCAATGCCAACGCACGAGCAGAGGGGGACTCAAACAGCGTCTCAAGAACCCCCTTCCCGTCTTTCCCCGGTCTTTGCAGTGCTTTCATTTCACGCACTCTCGGCTGATACACTGTTCTAGCGAGCCGGCCCTGGTGTGGGAAAACGCACGCTTGTTTGTAAACAGCGCGTTGGCCTACGTGTTTTTGAACCTACTTGGCTTTGTCTTTCGACTGCCAGACGCTGGGAATATCTGATTCACTCGAGAAGGCTGAAGAGCTAATCTGTCGCCGCAGCTTTCTGTTCTAGCCGCCAGGTGCCGTCGACCTCGTTGGCGCCGCCAATGCGGAGCGTAAGTGCGTCTGCTTCTTGCGCAGGGGTTGCGATGATGCCAGAACGCCGAGCTCTGATTGGCTGATTGAAAAAAAAGAAAGGGCTTGAGGCATCTAGTATAAGGTCTACCCACTATCCTTTCAAACCAAGTCAATCGGAACTCGGCGTCGTCCTGGCGTCACCGCGACCCCTGCGCACGAAGACTTGCTCTCCGAATAGAGAGTATTTCCTGGCGGCCCTAACTGTGTAAAAGAAAAAAAAAAAACACTTACATACAGTATTTAATAAAACTAGACGGAGAAAAGCGTAATACCGTCGTACGATAGGCCGTTCAAGGCTATGACTTTTGTGACGATGTGATTGATCTGAGTAACGTACGACAGCATTACGCTTTTGTCCTTCTAGTTCTTAAATATCTTATCTTTTTTTTATTTTTGTTGTCTAAACATTTTTTAAATTCTTTGCAAAGGGGTTTAAGCCTAGTCTCCACTGCATAGATGAGCAGTTGGTCTATTAGCGCTGTTGTAACAGGGGCTGAGTCTTTCGTCAGCAATATTGGCCTGGACCGGTGTAACTCGCGATTGGAAACCTACGTAGATCCCCTTTGCGCTATTTTCACGCACGCGTTGTTACCTGCTTAGAGCGCAGACCTCTCAGCCATGCCTTCCTCCTGATGGTCAGATGAACGGCGGGCAGGTTCGCCCGCCTCTTGCACACCTTGTGCGTTTGTTTACCCTCTAAGTGCGCCCACATGCCTTTGTTTCGGCCGCCTCAATCCTCACCCCGCGTTCTCTCTACGTCGCTCTTTGATTGCCGTCCTCCTCCTCGCGTTCCGATGCGCCAAGAGAGGCACTTTGGAGGTGGCCCCTCGGCTGTCCCGCCTCTTTCAGCGCGAGCTTCCTGCCCTCGACAGCGCTTGGGCATATCGCGAGCTTCGATCGTGCGTGCGCAACCAAAGCACGACGGAAGACGACTAAACACGTGCTGGAGGACGGCCATCGGAAAGAGTAGCCCCGCCGTTTTTCGCCCTGTCAGTGTCCTGAAGTCATCACGACCAAGATTATTGGAAGCGACCGACACGTTCGATGGTGCCATAAAAAACGCGGCAGAATCGCCTGCAGTCATCACGTTCCTGAATCAACACCATCAGAGTTGAGAGTCTGACTTTGCTCTAGTGTCCGCCGATGAGAGCACGAATCATCCATATACTCGAGGGGTCATAGTCAGCTTTTGGCCCATCGTGGAAGGCCGATAGCAGTAAACTCGATTCTGCGTATTGGGTTCGCGTACGCCTATCGTTCGAGGTGTCGCGGCCTGGCCTGTGCAGTCCGGCTCCGACCTCGTTTAACTTTGCCCGGACTTGACGAAGTAGCCCCGAGGACGCCCTTCCCTGGAAGGCTCCGAGTTCGCGGATGACTCAAGCCGCGGGGGCGGGAGCCCCACGTGACTCGAGACGCTTCCTAGGGGGATTGGGAGGACTGTGCGCGTTCGAGCCCCAAGACCCTTCTTTCTCGGGCCCTCGACTCCCTTAATTTTATTCCTCCTTTCTTTTAGAGCGGGGTGCGTGCCACCGCGTAAATGGATGATCACATTCGCAGGCAGCGGGGCGCACAACTCTCCTGCAGATAGAAAAAAAGACAAAAAAAAAGGCGGGGGAGGGGGGGGGTTAAAATGTAGGAAGGGGCGTGCGCGATATTTCGTGTTGTCCTTTGTTGGTTGGCAGGCACGAGGAGGCTGAACTGAATTTACGGTCGGCATACAATTTAAGCCCTGTACCTTCGTTTCTTTCGTTTTCTTTGCGTTTTTTTTTCCCTTTACAGTTTTTGCGGAGTCAAGAGATCTGAGGCTGAGGGGGTGCACTCACGGTGCGCCGTGAGTGCACCCTCAGTCTCGCAGTCGCTTTGAATGAGTCCATGGACTCATTCAAAGCGACTGCGAGCGGAGGAGAGAAATGCAATAATTAAACTTCGGCTTCTCTTTTCTTTTTTTTTTCTTTTAGGTTGAGATTAGAATTAGGCAAAGGTAGAACTTCGGGTCTATAGTCGGTGACAGGTCAAGAACGAAGTGGAAGCTCCTCCCACCCCTTTCCACTTCAGCGGAGCGAACGGTGGAGAGGAGGTCGCCTTCTCTCCAGCGTTCGCACTACTAAAGTGGAAAGAGGTGGGAGGAGCTTCCACTTTGTTCTTGACCTGTCACCGACTATAGGTCGATCGATGCTTCTGCAGTGTGACGCGTGTTTCTTTTTTTTTTTTTGGAACAGAGTCAAAAGCCGATGTCTGAAAACCCGATCAGTCAGTTGTTTTATGTGCGGGCAGATGATTGCAAAACCTCCCCCTTTTTTTTTTGTTTTTGCCGATTTTCTTTTTTGTTTTGTGTTTGCCTTTCGGCTACACTTTCCGTAAAGCCGGGGTCACACTGCTTACGTATCATACAAAAGACAGTCTGCATACAGATTCGAACTCGAGTCACTGTGAGATCCGTGCTTCGAATGCCGCGTGGCGACGGTGACTCGTATTTGCAGACTGTCTTTTGTGTGATGTATGACCAGTGTGACCCCCCCCCCTTAAAGATGACGTGCAACGATATTCCCTTGCAATGTTTTTCGCTTTACAGGAGCTTACTGGCACTAGCGGGACCCAAGCATATATCTCGCACGCAACGCCAATGACCGAGAAACTCCTTTGTTGCGGTGTAATTTCAAAGGACAAAAGCGAGAGTTTTCTTTCAATCTCTCCTTCACAAAACTTGATGACGTAATCAGGGGTCGCATTACCGCCCAGTGGCGATATTTGGATGCGGCTCATAGATTGGACCCGAGCCCGGCGTAAACACTCGATTTGGACTCGTGGTAATCGATAGCTCGAGAAGCATTCGGGTAGTGGCCCGTGTCCAATCGCTGCAATGACGACAATAGACCATTTGCTGTATTACCCAAGCATCAAGGAGAATGCAGGGATTGGTGTTCCACGCGCCGCACGCGCATGCCTCAGCAGTAGTAAATTTTCCAAAGCAAAAACCTAAAACAAATTTTATTTTGCACGCGCGTTCGTCAACACTTTATTTTGGTTACTTACTTCGAATATTTTATACGGGGAAGGCGTGCGCGTGTGGCGCGTGGAACACCAATCCCTGCATTCTCCTTGATGCTTGGGTAATACAGCAAATGGTCTATAGCCGAACCATAGCAATGTCAGGAACTCGGCGCGTGTCCTGCGCTTTGCCAACCCCAGCGCGTGCCTATGATCAACATTGGCGGCAAATCGGCTCCAGATCACGTGGCCGCTGGTTCTGGCTGCGAGTTGAGGGATTAAACGCTGCTCTTTTTCTTCTTAATTTGTTCGGCGACTTCTTTTGCGTGTGGTACGTGACAAACGAACGCGTGTTTCATAGGTCATTGACTTCGGGGATTCGTACTAAACTGTATTTGCGCAAAGTATAAAAAATCGTTAGTACTGCAGCCATAGCTTTACTATGGAACGGTACAGCCACGCTTCCTAGCATAATTTCCACATTGTGCCGAGCATAGCATAGGATGTCTCAATGTCCTTCTGTTTATGCTGATGTCATTCTTTGTAGTACTTGATGCCGACAGCACGCGCTGTCGTGAACGATACAAAGAAATAGCCGCTAACAATATGCCGCCGTAGCACTGTCAATGCCAGCTCGTGCAGGCAAACACGCTTTCACGCGCTCTTAAAAAAACAAAAAAAGTATCGGGAACAAAATGGTTAGATGTCATCCTCCTAAGCAACGCGCACATGCAGGAACCCTAGCAAAGCAACCTAAACAATAAAGGCGAGGAACAATTTTTTTTCTACCGTTGCGAGGTTATTGCAGATTCTTGTTGCAATACCTGCACGTGTCCATGGATCTCACATGTTTGAAAGATCCTGTAGCACACCCCGAGAAAGGGTTTTCCGTGACATGTTGAAGGTATACAGGCCCGAGGGTGTAAGCTCTGCTAATTTTCAGGAGCCCTCGAACATGAAAATCACTTTCGAAATTCATGCTCCCTCCATGCAGTGTCTCCCACAATGTTGTAACTCACGGTAAATAGTGCGGCGTTTCCCGCGACCTACTTTCGCAACTTCCTGCCTTGTCCACCCTTTCCACACACACACACACACACACACACACACACACACACACACACACACGCACACACGCACACACGCACGCACGCACGCACGCACGCACGCACGCACGCACGCACGCACGCACGCACACACACACACACACACACACACACACACACACACACACACACACACACACACACAATATGTGGTTGTAGTTGTGTGTGCGACTGCTGAGCTGTAATTTTTATCATTACTGGTTTTATTACAATTTCTCTTTTGAAGATTACCTTGCTTCTGTGAGCAAGTGATGGAGCTTTCCGAATCCAAACCTGCGGACAACTTTATTAGGTTCGCCAAGATGTTCGTCGCCATTGAGTCTTCTTTATTGTTTTATTTTTAATGGTCTTCGGTGCTTTATCGATCAGTCCTCGTTCGCTTCGTGGAGGGTTTTCTTGGTTCGCCGTCGAAGCAGCCTCCGCTGTAGACGCGCAATTGACGCTCACGTGGTCCATATGAACTGACCTCTCGGGAAGCTCGACATGAGCGTTCATTTTCCGAGAAACTAATCATTGCAATCAAGCCGTGTGGAATGGAATTTCACACCAATCGCACTTCGTAATAATTTAAAAATGTGGTAGTTTAATCTCGTCGGTTTTTTGTTTTGTTTTTAGAGATCGCGGTGATTGGGTCGACGCTGAGGCCTTGGTTTACGCGCGCTCTGCGGGACAGCGGACGCGTGGGCAGTTCTGAGGGTGTCGGCCATAATTTCTTGAACCGAAATCCAGACATATCAACTTCTCGCGTGAAAGAAGCAACGAAAAAGGAACAACGACGCGTATGAACGATATGGATGGAGAAATATCGGATCCAGTTTTGGTTTTCCTACGCACAGTGGGTTTCTGACAAAGAAACGACGCCGCGAGCCGCCCGACCATTTATCTCGAACGGCGCATGGACGATCGTGTACAGCCCTCTCGCTATCGCCGGCTATGAGATCATCACCAACTCGGATAAGTGGGCGCCGCCGACCCCAATCGCCGCCGGAATCGAAGACGCGATACAGGGTCCGCGGGAAGAAAACACGAAGCGAAGCATACTACCGGGTGGACGTTGATTTATAGAGGTGATGACTCCGCGCGTTGCCTCAGACGTCTCCGCGGATTTCAGTAGAAGAGGTGACCTGCGGTTGGTTGCTACGTACCTTACTCCGTTTCACCTTACGATGGACCGCAGAGGGCGCCACGAATCTTCGAAACCAATCCCATGCCGTGGGAGTGCCACGTGACCTTTGCGATGGGCGCCGTAAGGCACGTAGTCACGTGGTGCCTCCACAGCGCTGGATCGGCTGGGAAAACTCGGGAGGGCTCGTAGGGTCCGCGGCGTTTCATCGTAAAATGAAACGGAGTATTATTATAAGAAAGCGGGAAGTCTTTCGGAACCCGCTGGTTTTCGAGCGGACGTTGGATTATCTCTGCAATCATAGCGAGGCCTGAAAGAAAGATAGCGGCGTCGGGAGATGCGTGACCTCAGTGCTCCAAGGGCGGAGGCCCCCGCCGTCCAACGGTCCGCAGCGTGGTCATCACAAGAGCCGCTCACATCGGATGTGCCCATCTGACTGTTTGTTCGTCTTTCCCATCCCTCGATTAGCATTCCAGTCCCGTTTGTCGTCTCGAAGAAAAGAGAAGGCTTGAGGCTAGCGCGTGCGACGTCCTTGCCACCTCGTGAGAAAACGGGTCTCGTTTTCTTGTAGCCCATTTAAACTTGCTATCTTTGGAGTTTGTGTTTAGTGTCGAGAGAGGCGGGGAGAGAAAGAGTAGGGGGAGAAATGGTCGTTGTCTCTTTTGAGAGAGCTCCGGATTTGTTTTTCTCTGGTTGCGGAGACACTCAAGGTCCATAGAAGGAGGTAGAGCGCTTAGTCGTTGTCGCTTCGTTGGGGCTTCCGATAACAAAGCAAGCAACTTAATAAAGAATGTTTGAGCTCTATAAGAAGAAAACAAAACTGGTGTTTTATTTTCCATGTTTCGGGATTTAGATTATAATCTTTTTAAAGGCCTGGTCAATATTTTTGAATTTGGGATTACGACTGTCTTCAGCTAAAGCAGTGTCCCTGACTTATGGGTATAATTTTTTGTTTCGATATTGTGTGTAGTTTTAGTTTGGTTTCGGGCGTCTACGGCAAAACCGAAACTATCTACTAGAGGATGGCAACACTGATCACCAGCCGTACGGCCGCGACGTGACATCACAAGTGTGGTGCGGTAGGCGGTTCAACCAATCAACCGCAGCTCCACCGCGACGTGACGTCACAAGGGTGTTGCGCCAGTGTTCTTTGACTAAAACCTAACCCGCTTGCCGCCCGCTAAAGAGCAGCTGGTCGCATCTTTAAAATCAGTTTTATCGGAGTACGCGGCTTCACTTGGACGTAATATTTCGGCTATGATCATATTTAATGCCACTAAAGCGATAGCAGTAATTTATTGTGGTTTTGAATTCAACCAGAGTTGTGCTTTAAGTGGAAAAGTGTCTGTAGTTGCCTGTTTCATTGCAGCGCTGCAGGGATACGGGCGACTTTAGGCACTTTTATGTTATCACTTTTTAAAGAATTCTTTACAAGTTCAGACAGAAGGAGAGAGCTCTCCTTTTGTGTGCTTACCAGATGTAAGGTGCGACCATGCTTGGTTTGCTATGGTATGTTTGTTTGTAGCGTACATGCTTTATTTGTCTACCTGTTTTCAGGTGTGTTTTATGTCCTCACAGTGTTCAGTGTCAATAAATCTTTCTATATCACCCTGAAACCCCTTCTACCGTATAAGTTTTGGTGCCAAAATGGCAGATGAAAGCTAAATAGAACAGTCACAGAGGACGCTACCGAATGCGATGCTCTCTAGGCAGTCCTAGGCCACGGTCAAGGCGGTTTTCGCCAGACCCTGGTCGACGCGACGACGAAGATCCATTGTGGTTCACCGGTACTAGACAGGATTATCGAAATTGAGCTCAAAGATACAATCGTGGAGTGAGGTGACTAAGCCACCTCTTACTACATCTGCATATGCATGCACAATATCCGGCATGTCGGTAACCAAGAAAAGTGTCCGGTCTTCCTTCCATATCGCTCGAGAATGGGAGTATTGTACATTTGTGGGAAGTCAGACAATCGAAAATGCAAGTAGCGCATTTGGTCACGGCACGGTAGCATGAACTGAAGCTGCTCAATTGAAACTACAACTGACTGGCCAACTAGTTCCCAGAGTGCACTGCATGGCATTTCGCCACGATGGAGCGCTTCGAATTTTGAAAGACGTTTATTTGCCAAAGGGCTGCAGAGGTTTCACATTGGCGATATCCTCACATGTCTGATTTTTGTGCAATTATATTTACTTACCGAATAATTCTAAAATATGTTGTTTACAGTCGCTAAATTATGCAGTTAACCAAGTTATTTTTGCAGTCCTCTCTGGGTACTAACCAGATCAGGAACGTAATGCATGTAGACATATTTTCTCTTCAGTTGCATTCTTTCGTTTCCTACAGATCTATGCCAACATATAGGTGGTTCAGCATTGCGGTCTTTAAACAAGTTTGGTACTCATGCTAATGTCTCCTTCCTTTGTCTGTCCAGGAGTCTACAGCAGTTCGGTGGAGTCTGCGTCGTTCCTCAGTACAAGTACACCACCGGCCCGCAGAGGGGACTCAAGGACAGCGAGCAAAATGTTAGTAATTTACTGTATTTTTTGGACTAATACGGGTAGAGACTGGGGAGAGGAGGAGAGAGAGCGCACAAGGATTTCACAACACCGAACTCTGGTTGGAATGATTAGTGGGTGGATGTAACGTTAGCCGCCTTTGTCTCTACTGATTGTTCAAAAGCAAACGTTGAGTGCCGGACACCGGCATTCGAACGCGTTCGAACAGTAGAGACGAAGGCAGCTATCTTTTCGTCTATCGGTCATTCCAGCCTGCACTCTGGTTTCTGACGTCGCCGCACGCTGTCCTCTCCCTCAGTTTCTACCTGTATACAGTGTCCGACCATATATTCGGATTCGATCGGGATCGCGCAGAAGTCCGATTAATCAAGCAGTCTGAAAAAAACTGAACTCAGGCTGGAGAAACAGGTCGATATTTTTCTGAACGGTGTTTCGCCCGTTCGCAATCAGATCTCGTTTTGCATTTCAGTGGTTTGCATTGGACGGCCGCACGATGGCCTGTATGGAGTGCACTGTCAGTGGCGTAACTAGGGGGGGGGCAGGGGGGTACAAGTGCCCGGGCGCCACTTGGGAGGGGCGCCAAGCCGAGTTCACCCAACATGTGCCCTATGGAAAAAAACGACTGCGGGGCTACGCGAGGGGCGCGAAATTTCATTTGCCATGGACTGCCATGGGCCGTCATATCTAGTTACGCCACTGTGCACTGTCCACGTCCATGAACTTCTTGAATGTCATGACAGCTTCAGTCAAGTTGTCCATAAACGAAACTATAAACAAAAAACAGCAGCGGACATCAAGCGGTTCATGGATGTTTAGACCACGATTTCTCTGTGAACAGCACAAAACAAGAACGACAATCAAGTCAACCACGGTTTCACGAAAAAAAAAAAAAAAAGGCACTGATTTTGAATTAGTTTTAGAGCCTCAATCTGGCTCCTGTATCGCAGGACGGCACCTCCTGGCCTTGGACATGTGTGGACGTGGTTGACGCGTGAACGCAGTTGATGCCGTGTCGAGGCTACAGACCAGGCAGAAACAAACAAAAATGGTGGTGATTGGGTTGGCGGTGGAAATATGGTTGGCCGCTAAAAGTCTGAAAAGTCGAGCGACGAGGCGTAGGTTGTCCGGATTTTCCTCCCATCATCTCAGTCACTGACACTCTCTTTCATGGTTAGATGGTCTCCCATGGCTAGGGTGACCATAATAGACCTTATGCATTTTTGGCACTGCCTGTCGGCATGTTTTGAAAATGCCCGGCTGCAAGCCTCAAAGATGGTAGCCTTTTTGTTTGTTTTTGAACCCAATTCTGGACAAGGAGTTTCAAAATCGTGGTGACTGTTGGTTTAAAAAAAAAAAAATTCTCGGACGCTCACATTTTACAAGGTCTATTATCGATCATGGCATACAATCATGAAGCGTTCGTTGAATCTCTTACTTCCAAACTAGCGAAAAGTATTTTTAAACAAAAAAGGAGCTAAAAGATGCGTTCCGCAAATTTCTGAGTTCATTATACAAAGGCGCAGCTTCACAGTTTCACTGTACAAGGCGCTAGTATTCGGCAGGGGTGCACAGGTCAGAACTGACAAGCCCGGGGACATGGGGAAACATTTCGTATCATGAAAAAAGCCCCAAAGGAGGGAATTACATTAAGAGATTTGTGCAGATCAGCGAATTTGAGACTTTGAATGCAGGTGCTGCATTAGAGGTGCTCAGATTGACAAGGAATGCTTTAAGTTAGTTGATGCGTCACCGCGATCTAGATGCACCACATACCGAGGGGCCTCCTGTTGCATCTCAAAACAAGGATGGTGCGTTGCCATCTTTAAGGCAGGTTGAATCATGCTTAGGAGATTTCAGATAGATGGCACCACAAATGTGAATAAGGTCTATTCTCGGTGCAAAAGACGGGACAGGAAAAGCTTTGCTGCTTTTCAGTTTAATGTAAAAACGCACATTTCTCCAAAATTATTTGTTAAAAACAGAAATTAATTTCTTCCTTGTTTTTAAACAATTGTAAGAAATGTTGCCAACTGAAGTATGCCAAATTGAGTAATATGGAAAGAGTGTTCCATTTGCATATTTACTGAAACATTATTTTTATTCCCCGGTGTAACTAAACTAAAAATAAAATTTTTTTTATATTTTGCTGGGTACTGCAAACATTATGTGCATTACACACGGCCACAGATTGCACTCAAATGTATGGTGAGCGCATTGGTGATGATTAAATTATCAGAAAGAATAAACAAAAAAGACGGACAAGACGAGACATCTTTCGAAAGAAAGACGAAAGATGTCTCGTCTTGTCTGTCTTTTTTGTTTGTTCTTTCTGATAGTTCTTAACATTGCACTCATATGCAATACTTTTTCACTGGTCTAAAAATATTGAGGAATGAATATCTGAATTCATAACAATTTACTTGATGTCAAACAGCATAATTTCAAGTCGCTAGGGGGTTATTTATGCTATTCTTGGAATCTAGCAAACTCAAAACACAGCAGTGATAGCACTTTGACCAGTATGTTTCCACACTACTCTTACGCAGTAAAAACAAACCCTAATGAAACAACGCTATCAGTCACAAATTGCATTAGAAGAAACAGGCCAGCTGCCAAGGTAACCATGCAAAAGCTTTCGGATAAAAGCTATAGAGCAGAATTGGCAGAGTTGTTACGTGCTCGCACTAAAACTGCGATTAAGTTTGATATGTACATAGTGTACTTACATTTGTTATATCCAATATAAAGCTATGTTTAATTCACCTTTGTTGCTAAAATTAATCTTCAGGTTCTACACTGGAGCACTTGTTGACCATCTGTTGACCACGATAACTTCCATTTAAGGCTAATGCTATCTCGGCAAGTAAGGAGCACCGACGATGATCCTATAGACTTTTACGCTTTTATGGCCACTGTCACAACCGAAGGCAGCTCCATGAGAATCATCCAACCACTGAACACACGTATTGTGAAGAAGACATTCTTAGTGTCAAGTAGGTGCGAAGCAGCAAAGCTTTTTGGAGGGGAAAACCCATGCCACTCGTCCGGCTGAATGATCACTGTCGAGCAGCGGATCCAGTGAAGAGCAGACACAGGCTGTGCTTTCTTCGACGTCTTGTTGCCGTGTGGGATTCACTAGCACATCACGTCGCTCGTTTATCATACTTTCACCCCATAATATTGGTTCTAGCGGTATTTTTGAGCCTCCATCACCTATGTTGCGAGCCTACACAGCAAAACAATCCTCCTCTTTTAGTTTCTGAGGTTGGCCACCAGGGCAGCAACAGCCTAGCTAGAACTTGGGATATGAAGGATCCCAGCCGGGCATGGGCCTACCATTCAAGTATACAAAACAAGCAAAGCCAGCCGTTACTTTTTTTTTCTTCATTACTTTATTTTAGCAGCAGCAATGTTTTTTTAAACATGTTGGGGGAGGGACCACAGTAGGAAGGTTCAAATTCTGAAAGTATGTGGGTGTGTTTGTATGTTTTTGTAGGGTTTGGTGTGTGTATACTGAATGCTCCTCCAGAGCAGTGCTAGCATGGTGCGGCATCCATTTTTGTCGCAGGCGCCGCCGCTGTCTTACTGTTGCTTCTCCCCATCTACATGCACACATACGCGCCTACACTTCGAGTATTCATAGACTTCACAAAGGCTTTTGATTGTCTAAATCAGGGGTCTCCAAACCTTTTAGCTAAGGGGCCGGATCGGGGATCTTTCAGTGTCTCCAGGGCCAGTAAATAAATATGTCATTATAAATGAGAAAAAACAAAATGAATTATCTTGGATAGGCATATAAATAAAAAAATAAAAGTTATAGTAAAAAAAAATCAATGGTTGATGAATACATATACTTTATTTTATTAAAACACGCATTACTAGGGACCCTCGACAAACCGACCAAGCATAAATCCAAGCTCATAGGAACTTTGACATGTTCCCGCAGGGCAGAAGACCTGTGAGAATGAAAAAACAACAAAAAAACTTGCTGACATTATGCAATAGATACGTTAAAGGACCCTAAGCGCAATATACACGGGAACGCAACGGAATTTGACCACACATAGTTACACAGATATGAAGCAGAAGACTAAGAATGGTGGTGATGGTGATGTCCAATGAATAATACCACGAGAGGGCACGCCTTACTAAACAATTTTCCTAGTAGTTTTTTTTTTTTTTTGCATATTTATGTTGCCGCGCCATTTCTTTCCTCGCGCTTTGGCGCCGGTAGCAGCAGGCTTGCTGGTAGAGCACCTGTTATTGTTGACGCAAAAGCGCACGTCAAAAAATGACGCCGCAACATTAAAAAAAAAAATAATAACCCTAGGAAAATTGTTTAGTAAGGCGTGCCCTCTCGAGATATTATTCACTGGACATTGCTTCATTGAAAGGACCGCGGTCAGTCACGGGCCGGTCGGGTGACCTCCGCGGGCCGGATTTGGCCCGCGGGCCGCGGTTTGGAGACCCCTGGTCTAAATCATGAAATTTTACTAACAAAATTGGATACATATGGGATTTGAGGGCATGCTTTGCGGTTAGTGAAGTCTTATCTAGAGCATCGAATGCAATTAGTTTATATTGATGGATATTCAGTCAAGTTTGAAGCGTATTCTTACTGGTGTTCCCCAAGGAAGTATATTAGGTCCTTTTCTTTTCAATATTTACATTAATGATATTGTGAATATTAACTCTGATGCAACATTTATCAACTATGCCGACAACACTAGTTTGCTTTTTTAGCTGGAAATGTCGATGTGCTATTTGACATAGCAAATCAGGCATTACCTGCATTAGCAATTTGGAGTCGTATTAATTCACTACAAATCAATGTCGATAAAACAAAAGCAGTGCTTTTTCGCCCAAAAACATAAGCTATAGTCCGTTGCAACCTAAGAACGAAGGGCGAGAGTAAGACGGGCCGGGAGGAGGAAGCAGATGGAACGCTAAAGAGAGAAGGAGGTTCCCCCTCTCTTCTCCAGCGTTCCGTCTGCTTCCTCCTCCCCGGCCCGTCTTACCCTCGCTCTTCGTTCTTAGGTTGCAACGGACTATAGTCACAATTACAAGAGATATCGTTTTGAACTCATCCAAAATAGAGGTTGTAAAATCTTTCAAGCTCTTAGGTGTGATTTTTACCGAGACAATGTCATGGGATAGTCATGTTAACTACCTTATTTCTAAGCTGTCACAAGTAATAGGTGTGATAAACCACCACCGGTACATGTTACCAACAAGGGTAAAATATTAATATATGATTAATATTTTTACTCCCACCTAAATTATTGTAATTTAGTCTGGGGTACAACAACGTCGACAAATCTAGAAAAATACACTTGTTGCAAAAAAAGCGTTAAAAGCTATCGAAGACGTTCCACTTGACTTCCAGACAGCTAGCTTATTTAAGAAGTTTCGCGTTATTAATATACACGCTCTATTTAGCTATAGACTTGTCATTAGTCTAAAACTAGAACAAATTAGGGGTACAAACTTTTTGATAAACCTTGGACAGCTCTCTGAAAATATTCATGCGTATTCTACCCGTCGTGCAGAATGTTGGAAGGTGGTCACTGCAAGAACGAACTATGGCACACAAATGCTCAAACATACTATCCCAAAAATACTTAACCTACTTGAAGATGAAGGATTAGAATTCAGTGCATTGTCCCTTAGAGAAATTAGACTAATTTTCTCCACAAATGAATCTGAGTATGAACCAAACTTTTGGGGTCTCATAACTTCTGTCTGCAAATAGGTCACTTTTCTGTTATAGCCAAATATATTGTCTGAAACACGCTTTGTTAAATTGCGGTAATCAAAATGTGTGAATGTTTTTTGTTTATTTTTTTAGTAGCTGCTACTATGCCTTGTAGACGGTCAAGGACTTGTCAAGCTGTGCCATACAGCTTTTTTCCTTGATCGCCACCATCAACGTTCAGTGGAAATAAACTCTTATTATTATTATTATTATTACAATAATACCCTCGCAGGTGTAAACCATCTGTAGGTATGGGTGCATGCATCCTCAATAAAGAGTATTCACTGGCGGCCATAGCTGTGTGCGCGACTGCTGAGCGCGTGCTGACGGCGAGCTTCCACAGTTCTTTTTCAGCGTGCATTCCACACCATCAAGATTGCCGGTCTTAACAGCCTATTGATGTGACCTCGCTCTGAGCATGCGCTTTAGAGAGCACCCACAAATATGGCGTCCAGTGAATACTCCCTATATGAATGAATATGTTCCCCTTAGGGGTGCTTTCACTTAAAATTTCTGCTAAACCACCGCAAAAGGCAACGGTATTTTTAAAATATGTTTTTGGTTGTACACAGCAGCAGTGAGCAATTTATAACTTTGCCCATTTTTGTTCGAAGTTCGAACCTCGTCGCAACGTTTCCATTTTCAACTTTAGTGCATTTGTCTCCTTTTTTTTGTCCTTTTTGATTTTTTGGTTGCAAAAAAGGACGATGGGGGTAATTTGTTTTTTAATGAGCTGCCTAGGCTCGCAGATTTGTCCGACTAACAATAACAGAAAAAAAAAATAGATGCTTACTGTTGGGTTTGTAGTCAACATGGCGGCATGGAAAGCGAGCTGCCATGTTGCACAATTTGTGAGCTGTTTATACTGGGCGGAAATAGAGCGGTCCTCAGCAGGCCCGTGAAAATTGGCGTCTGGTTGGGCCGGGCTGGGCCGAGCCGGCTGTCGGAAGCGGATAGCGGGCCGCGGGCAGGCCTGGGTCCAAGAGACAGCGGACTGGGCTGGGCTGGGCTCTTAAGTATCGGCCCGTGCAGACCTCCAGGTCGCCCTACCCATGGCTGACACTCTCTCCATGTTGCTGTCTCCCATGGTTTGGCATCCTGCCCTCCTTTTCTCCAGTGCGTAGGAACAGAAACTGCATGTTAGTAGAATAATCTAGTAGGTGTGGAAGCATTTCACGGTCGGATGATATGCGTGGGAGCATTTAGAGAAAATGATGTAATGCCCCCAAAGAAGAGGTGCATGGTGTGAAGAAAGGAAGTTCTTTATACATTCACAATTCCTTCCCCATGTGTCACATTGAATATCATTCTGATATAAAGTGCTGCTCGTAAGAAAACCCACGAAGTGCTATCGCACCTTTATTGCAGTAGCACTTCATGGGGTTGTCTTAAAGCCAGGGCAAGCTGGTGAAAAACTGATATTTCTAACCCTGGAAAGTTAGAAAACAGAAGGACAGTCCTGTCCTTCAGTTTCCCCACTCTCCAGGGTTAAAAATGGATACATTTTTAAACAATTGTTTTTTAAGCACACATATTGTTTAGTCAGTTCATGCCGTTTACTGCTTTCTTTTTTAACGATGCTATAACGGTGCATTTTTGCACATTGTTACATTTCCGATTGCAGGACTCCCCCACCGGCAGCTCTCCTTCAGAGTCTGAAATGCTGGCCATGTGCAAGTGCATCGTCAGCAGCATCATCGAAAGTGAGACCGCCTACGTGGACTGCCTGGACACCCTCAACCAGGTAATGCCACAAGAAACCCATAGAAACTATCACTTGGACAGCCATGCCTGATTTGGAAGTTACTGAAGCACTCTTGGATGTAGTCAACATGGAGCAATAGTAGTAGTATTTTCAAAGGTGGCTCGTGTGAAGAAAAAGAACACGAGCTGAATATTATATATTTTTCTGAAGCTCTCTAAAAGCTGGTTCACCGTTTGAATGAGATCGACTGCATTTCAACTCAGGGGCGGATATAGAGGGAGGTCCGGATGTCCTGACCCCCTCTTGATTTCTGCATGTGTACAATTTAGGGCGTAAAACGAAGGAGAGGGGGAGGGGGTTCCTAAACATATGGTACGCTGACCAACACCTGACCCCCCTCAGGAAATTCCTGCATCTGCCCCTGTTTCAACTGCTTGTAACTGCTTACCTTACAAGAGAACATACTGACAGCATGTTTCGTGTAGCCCTGGAACACAGCAAACTTATGTACAACTATACTGTAAATTTTGTAGTGTTTACGAGATCAAATCTATGCTCTATTTATGAAAAATGGTTGATTATAAAATTGTCAAAATATTTTCAAGCCCACGGTGAAAGAAAGATGCGTGAGAAATAAGGAAATATATGCAGATCGGAAATGTTTCGGGTCTAACAATGTTATCTCGTCGTCACCAGTCGCAGGCAGTTGCAATGCAGTAAGTCACACTCGAATGCAAATTGTGTGGACCAAAAAGTAGCACGAAAAATCATCAAACAATGAAAGTGTTTTTGAAAACATTAAGATTAAGCTTGTTTGTAAGAAGAAATAAGAATGCCAACTAAGTCATTCACATTACACATAGCTGATATTTTAAAGTCCCACTTGGTGTTCCTTAGTGTAGTTTGCTGATGTCTCCCACCTCTTCTCCCAGTATGCCAGGGCCCTGTCCAGTGCCATTGGAACGAACCAGTCAGTCCTTTCCAAGGAGGAGATTGAGACCATCTTCTACAAGATTGAGCAACTCCACGACACACACAAAAACTTCCGAGATGGGCTACGTAGGAACTTTGACAATTGGGACGCCAAACCGACGATCGGCGAGAACTTCAAGTTTCTGGTGACCGACATCAAGCTTAGACTCCCTTTAATCTTTTGTCACGCAAAACGTGCACTTTCGTTGAGTTGACTGACTAGATTAAGTTTTTCTTTTTCGGTGAAAAAAAATTCTCGGATGTCCATCCATGTGTATTATTTTTCGAGAGGGAGATATGTACGAACCCGAAGACCTGCTCAATTGATTTGAGCTGGTGGTAAGTGTGTAGGCGTAAAACCCTTAATGTTTGCGAGCCCTTAATTGCAGGAGTTTGGAATTCGCGAAATTTTGTTGCCACAATTGTGTCCTCTTTGATCGATTCGCGAAAAATAGGGGCCGCAAAAATAAAGGGTTTTACAGTATTTGCAATGAGGTTGGCATATACCATACTTTTCCTCCGGCATTTACAAAAAGATTTTGGGAAATTACCTGACTCCAGTGTTCTGCACACTGATGAGAATTTTGGAAATTAATCTGGAAGTCAAAATTAGATTCTCATTTCTTTCCAGCACATACCTTAGCTACCTAATTGAAAGGTAATTGTGTGTCTTTCTCTTTCTGCAGGCTCCATCATATAAAGTTTCCTACCATCTTATTGATTGCCATTTTGTTGAACAGTGCTTAATGAACAGTTTTAATGTCATCGAGCAATCGTTTCCACAAATGGTGCTGTAAGGAACGTACCAATTTCTGACTGTACTTTGCAAAAACAGATTTTATGAGCTTAACTACTCCTGCTGGAATCAGTAGACCAAGGGATTCTTCATACTTCGCATGTAACATGCTTTTATAATAGGCCATATTACCAAGGGTCCAAAGAAGTAACTGTCTTCATAATTAAATTGACACTTCACTCACGGGAGCTCGGCTTGCACAAACATAATCTCAAATACTGTACCAGTGGACCTGTAGAGATGATGCTTTGCTCACACATAACACGTCCCACCATATTCATGTCTTTTCGGGTTGTATGGAAGCAGCATTTGCCTCACTAGATAGCACCATCTACTAAAACTGGTTACAGAAACATCTTAGAGCTTTGCTTGACGAGGCATTATTTGCAGCACTACCGATCAAAGGGGAGACGGCATCGAGACATTAGATTGTCTTTTAGCAGTTGTGAAACAGACTGGTTCTTCTGTATTGCTGCAGTTTAATTGTTATCTTTAAATACGTTTACTTCTATCCTTTGGTGGCGTTTACTTTGTCTCTCCAAGGTCACAAGGAAGGTCATTTGGTGTCAAATACCTAAGGTATTTGACACCAAATCAGATTGCATAATTGGCTTCGTGTTCAGATTTGCTATCTGTAACGTGCCTTGATTAATATTTTGCCTTCACGAACAGTCAAGACATTTTGTACTGGTAAAATTACAGTGTGATTTAGTATGAGTTTCACCTGATATGTAGGGCACTGACATTATTACAAGGCAAAAATTTGGTCTGGTTGATCTGATCTTACAAGAGAAATGTTCTGTTCTAGTGTATGTCCATCTCTAGAATGTTAGGCAAAACTTTTCCATATGATGGCAAGTGTGAAATCTCTGAACATTTTGTCACAGGCAAGTCGACTCGAGGTGTACAAACTGTTCTTGGAGAACTACTCCAAAGCCATAGAGACAGTGCGGCGTTGCAATGCCTCCAACCTCAAGTTCGAAGAACTCTTCAAGGTGAGTCATTGCATTTCTTCCTTTGTCTGCAGCTATAGCCCTTTCGAGTGCTTCTTCATTTAACATGTGTTAAAAAAAATCTGTGCAGAACATCAAGTTGAACACATCGAAGGGACAGCCAGCCACACTCGAAGGTATGTTTGTGTTTAGTCTTTTAGACCAATGACCAACGATGGTAGATGCTGTGAAGCAGAGTATTGACATCATGCATCTGTGCTGAGTTTATTCTTTTACCCTGACAGTTCAATAGGAAACACATTTCTCCAGATCTGATAGTCAAAAATCTTTAGTAAATTTCTTGTTCCAAAAACTGAAAACTGCTGCAGATTTTATATACGAGAGATTTTGCCTGTATGGCAATAGCTCATGTGGACACATACAGATGGCTGACCTATACGATGGGAGAGAAAGTTATCCTACTGCACCCTCTCTTCTGCACAAATGCACCAACACATGTTCGTTTTGGAATGCATGATTTGCACGCTCTGCATTTGTTTTCAGAAAGCTTTGCATTCACATAAACTCTTTTTACCTGTTTAACAGATCTGCTTCACAAGCCTGTGGCAAGGGTACAGAAGAATGCTCTGGTACTTCACGTAAGTTCCTATTGGGTGCTTTGTCTCAGTTCCAAACATGCTCTTTTGCCAACTAAGAGAAGTGGCCAGTTGCAACTATTTCTCACATTTTCAAACCCTCATGTGCCCCTGCACACTTTCAGGACCTGCTTCACTACATCCCAAGCAGCCACCACGACTACAACAACCTCAGGGCAGCCCTGAAGCTCACACAGCGGTTCTTGAGCGAGGCTCAAACTCAACTCCACAGAGAGCATGTTCCCAGTAAGTAGCGCTTTTGGTGACTGCAAGGGACATCTTGATTGGGACATTTTCATTTAGGCTTAGGAACATAAAATGGAATTATTATTGCCAAATTGTGCGGTATTTACAATCGTGATTAGAGGGTCTTGTTCTGTTTGCTGCCGATGAGTCGTGGACTTTACTTATGCACCTCTTAGACAAATGCTCTTCAAGACTTCTGGCATTGCGGAGTCACACTGTGTGAACTTACAGCTTGGCTGCTGTCTTGTTTGCTTCATTTGGGTACATGTGGGACTCAACTACCTATGCTTTAGCTCATGGGTTCTCAAAATTTTCGGTTTTGACAAACTCCTGTCTGCTTTGAATGGAAGCTGAGGAACCCCTCTCAGTCCCAAGATTAATGCGATAAAACAGTCATGAGGTCAACAGACCTTGAAGACAATAACGCACAAACTGGAGGGCTTGGCTCACAGTTGTGCATCAGTGGACGGCTTGGATCTCTTGAAGCAGCGCTTAAACTTAGAAAACATTTTATTAAGCAGCAGGGACAGTCAACAAAATTTGGACACTTGTGGAACCCACGTGGGTACTCCGGGGAATCCCCAGGGGAACCCAGTTTGAGAACCCATGCTTTAGTTATGAAAACCACAACAGTGTTTGATCTTTAAAAAATTTTATCTGAACTTTGTCTTTTTGTTGTTAATGGGTTTTCTTCACTGTTCTAGCTTTCTCTAACATCCCCAACCTCCTGCAGCAATGTTCACTCCGCACGCTTGGGAGGTCTCATGGCCTCCTGTGTATCATGCCTTGCCTGTCGTCTACTGCGGGATAGTTTGTATGCTTCATCAAGTCACTTTAAGCTCTGTGCGCTCTTTCAGCACCAGGACAGAGCACCGAGGCATGTGGTGAAGAACAGCTTCATTGTGGAGTACTCTGAAGGTCACCGCAAGCTGAGGCATCTGTTCCTCTTCAATGATGTGATTGTTTGTGCCAAATACAAGCCTTCATCAAGGTAAGCCACCTATGATGTGACTAACATGGCATTAATGCACATAAATCTAAGGGATGTTTTTGTTTTCTATTTATCTTATTTTAGTCATTCACTACTTTTGTATACCATTAAAATTTTACAAAGTGTGTCTCTCATTTTGTATACGTAACAAAAATTTGCTGTTCTGTTCATATCTAGGTTAAATTTTCCACTTATATTACAATATTATATCTGACTAAAACAGGCCAACGCCTTGAAATTTCACGTGGTAAAACCGACCATTAAAACACACGGTCGATGAGATTTTCAGCTTGCTGCTTGCAGGTGCCAATTTTCCAGCTTATTTTATAATGTATCGGAATGTTCTATGTCACCCTGCATTTCTTGACACCTGGTCGAAGTGTATCTGAGGTAATACTATGACATTGTATGAAAACTTTCCAACAAATTTTTCATTTTATACTAGCTTCTCATTGCACTTCAATGCAGTCCTCATGAATTGGCTAGGCAACATCTCTAATTGCATTGTTTCAACTTCTGTTGCAGGCAAAAGTTCACGTTTGAGGTGAAGTGGTACATACCCTTGAGCCTTGTGACTCTAATCGACGCAGAAGGTGAGTTCCAACAAAGAAGTGATAAATTAATTTTCCAGTCTTGTAGTCATATGCAAATAATAAATTTTGAGTTTAAAGCGAACAGTGGTATTGGCCGAATATTTTCGAACTGAATATTGAACAGCTTCTCTGAGCCTTTCACTAAGTGTAACATGCTTAAACGAAAACCCAGCTTAACTTATGAATGTTGTTGCCAAACTTCCACTTGTCTTAAGAAATTAGGAACAGCACGCAAAGACGAGGACAACGAGAGTAGAGCACAAAACGAGCGCTCGTCCTGTGCTCTACTTTCGTTGTCTCTCGTCTTTTGCGCGTTGTTCCTAATTTCTTAAGTCATGAACCAACTCGCTTGCATCGTCACCTTAATTCCACTTGTCCATTTCTAAGGTAAGTTAGCTCTCATCGAACTACTATATTTATTGACTGTGGCCTCCGAAAGTCCAATACCTACTTTGGGATGGCAAGTAAACGACGCATGTGACATAAAATTAAACCTATAGAAAAATGCCCAGCTGTACCTTATTGAGGGGATTTAAAAATATTTTTGCTACATGCAAATATATTTTCTTAAATCACTTGTGATTAAGACAGGTTTTAACAAACGCTGGTTTAATTTGCTTGACATGTACTCATGCATGCCAGATTAATTTTTAATATTTTACTGAAATTTAGATATTATCATTCACAAAGTTTTTGTTTCTGTTTAAATATGTGAGGCACTTGCATGCACCATCCCACTTTGGAAATGAGCTTTCCTCCTAAGCACGCGGCTGCGATATTTGTACTTTTCGAAGTGTTTATCATGGTGGGTTAGCCCTTTTGATCAAGCACAGGTGCACTGCGGAGAAGCCACACCCCGCAGTGCATCGATGCTTGGTAGAAGTGCAGTCAACGGGGCTAACCTGCTGCGACCAACACTCCGAAAAATATGAATATCGCAGTTCACCTTGAAGGAAATATTGAATAGCATAGTATTCTCTTTTAAAATTTGAATATTCATTTAACACTAAAATGTTATGATTCCAATGTTGACCACCATGAAGTAGCAAGCTACACTGCACTCAGCTTTACAGTGCACATTTCAGAATTGCTTAGCATTATCTTCAGTGCCCCATAGTTTCAGTGGACAGGAACAAATTATAGCCATTTTGATGCATTCTTCTATGTAGCTGTTTAGTTGCAATCGCCTATAACAGGGGTGGCCAAGCTGCGGCTCGCGAGCTACATGCGGCTCTTCGCGTGCTAAAGTGCGGCTAGCGGCTCCCTCCCTTCTCCCCCCCTCCCCCACCTCCCTCCAGGTCACACGAGCACTTCCCCAAAAAGAGAAATGGAACGCGTTTTAAATCGAAAGACAGGTCGCAGTATGGTAGTCTTGTGCTACTGCTACCTTACGTACAGTTGGACTGCTTTTCATTCGGATAGAATGAAAGTATTTCGGGTTTCGTTTATTGCTCTGGACGAAAATTCCCCCCCCCCCTTCCCGCGGCTTGGAAGTTTCGTGGTTTTGTGTGCGGCTCTTAGGCCGGGTCAGCCTGGCCACCCCTGGCCTATAAGCAGTGCCCACTTGATCGAATAAATGCTTATTTGACCTATTCACAAAATTTTGCACAACAGCAGTATTTCATTCAAACTTCCTTTAATCAAGGTAAAGAGGTGCACATTTCCAAAAGAAACCTTTTTGTCGGTTCAGTATGATCATGAATAGAAATGTATTTAAAAACCACCCTTCTCATCCAAGTTCTTCCTTTCCTTTGTTTATATATATGGTCTAGTTGTCTGTTAGTTTCATCTCTTCTGCTGATGTTCAAGCATGTCTTAGAGCAAGGGTTTCAGAACTTTTGATTAAACGCTGGATTAGGGATCTGTCGCAGATTCATGGGCCAGGAAAAAAAGAGTAATTGTAAGAGAGGAAAAAAACAACAACATAAATAAGCATTTAAACAGAAAATGAAGGTTAGAGAAAGTATTAAAGAACGGATTCACCACAGTTGACGGAACGCCATTTCATTGAAACATGTTTTAGAGGACGGGCACATTTAATCGAAGCTTGGTTTATTGAAAAGGGGATGCTGTTTAAAAAGGCTAGCGCATGATTCAATGAGGCGTGTTCACCCAAGCCCCCGTAAACCAGGCGAGATGCAAAGCCCAATCCCGAATTGTGTTTTTGTAAAAGCGAATTCGCTAAAAGGAGGCTTGTCGCCATTTTCTCTAAACTGGGTTTCTCTATAAAGGGATTGTATAAACGGGGGTTTCTAAACCGGTGTTCGCTAAAATGAGTTTCGGTAAAATGGATGCCTCCGTTAAAAAACCGTAAGGTGGATCCTTTAATTTAAAATTTCATATTTAGGTAATTGTGACATTACACAACAATTGTGGCCAAGAAAACTCACCAGGCATAAATCAAAGCGCTTGGGATTTTCGGCAGATTTGTACAGTGCAAAGGACTAATGAAAATTATAAAACTAATGCGGACAATATGCAATAGTTGTGACGAAGGACACTAAGCACAATGTGCATGAAAATACAAAGGAATTTGTGTGATGCTGGTGATGGCAATGTTCAATGAATAATATGGCGAGAGGACCCGTGGTATAATGCAGTTTTTCTCACTCTTTCTGGTATCTTCGTTTGCGCATTTGGAGCGGGCCAGGTGGGAGACTCTCGCATCCGGCCCGCAAGCCGTGGTTTGGCGACCCCTGTTTTAGAGGACACCTCTGAACTCTTTTTTCACCCTGTCCTTTTTCCAGGAGAAGCGGATCCCATCCGGGAAGACAACAAGGTGAATGTGTGCCAACTGCGGTCACGGGCCAGCACTCTGCGAGACCTGGTCACCAAAGAGGAGCGAGAAAATGCGGTATGCATTTCACGCCATCATTTCAGGACACATTGCTCCAGTCAGAGCTGTTTAATTTCACTAGTTGGCTTGCATTTCCATTCTTACTTTCTTAATGATGTGGGTCAGCCAATCAGT
Organism: Ixodes ricinus; assembly: GCA_037355805.1. Classification (NCBI taxonomy): domain Eukaryota; kingdom Metazoa; phylum Arthropoda; class Arachnida; order Ixodida; family Ixodidae; genus Ixodes; species Ixodes ricinus. The sequence goes on along the minus strand of JAZHYW010034460.1, from coordinate 55,586 downwards.
TAGTGGTGTTGCACGTCATTGCCATTTATCATTACTATCCAACATTGTGTTCTGATTAGTAGCTATTACCCAAGAGTGTATTATACCAAGAACAAAGCAAGCCCGGTGAAGTAACTTTGCCAGGAAAGGTGAGTTGTAGACACACTATTTGTTTTCATTACAACATACTTTGAAAAGTATGGAGGGACTCTGTAAAAGATGCATCAATGCCTTTTTTGTCCTGTCCAGTCAATCTTAGTTACCCAGGACTTTTTGACATGGAAGTGATAGTACAGGGCACACTGAATCTCTGCAATCCTTTCTCGGAACATGGAATACCAATAAAGCATATAGCATGTATAGAGTATTTCTGAAGTAATTTTATGTAATTTTCATTTGCCTATGCCCAGTGTTGGGCATAGGCAACACATTGATAAGAGCTTGTGTTATGCAGTGGACTTGCGATAATTCAAACTCGGATATTTCATACTTCCAATTACTTTGAACAAATTTAAAAAAAATTTTTGGTTGTCCCACTATGTTTTTAATGCATTTATAAGCTGCTTAATTAAAATAATGTTTTCGTTTAATTCATACTATTTGTTCATCTCGGCGGGTTAGCCCCGCTGAGTGTCCTTCTCACCGAACACCTGTGTACTGCTGGAAAGTGATACCCACGGAGATTGCGGTCATTGCTTTTCTGCAGTACGCGGGTGTTCGGTGAGAAGCACACTTGATGAGACTAGCCCACCTTGAATATGCAATCAAAACTGTCCTGACAATCTGCTTCCATTATTCATGCTCATTTTTTTAGTTTTCTGAGGGGGTTAAATTTGGGATTAAGGAAAGAATATTTGCGTATAGAAAGCAGATTTATAAATTCCCTCGATTAGGATAGCTGGACGTCTTTTTAGGTTTAATTTGATGTCAAATCTGTCATTTACATGCCACCCCAATGTAGGCATTGGAATTTTTGAGGCCATGGTTCATAGATATAGTTATATTAAAACTAACTGAGCTTAGAAGTGAACAAGTGGAAGGTTGGAAACAACCTTCACCAGTTCAGCTGAATTTTCGTTTAAGCATGGTACAATGATAGTAAAAGGCTAGGAGAAACCATTCGATATTCAGTTAAACATTAACTCATTCAACAGACCTGTTCACAAAGGACTCATCATTGATTCTGCTTACCCCCCCACTGCTCAACTTCACCAGTGTTTTATATTTGTGCCTGCTTATGAAAAAAGGCCTGTGTAGAGGAAAGTGTAGAAAATCTGCTTGATATGTGTAGCTATTTATATAGCAAATCGCTACTTTGCCTCACATCATATTCAGATGAACTTCTGATAATTCAAACTTCTCATATTTCAAACTAAAGTTTGTGGCTTCCTGGAGTTTGGATTAATGAGAGTCGACTGTACTGACACTCAAATAAAGGTAGCTTCACATATTTTGAGATAATTAGAGACCTCTTCCAATATCACTTGCCAAGTAGTGATGAATATTTACTTACTTTTTCGTGTCTTTTTTAATGCTTCGAGTTCTTTATGGGTATGAAGTACAGGTCATGATTATTTTTAACCCGGAGAAGACTGGCTTAATATAGGTCTCTGCTTAATTTAGTCTCACTGCAGCACTTTTCTGCCCTAGGTAAAAAGACACTGAAGGGAAGTTTTAAGTTCTACAACTAAAATACATAAGAGAGGTAATCCCAGGCAATTCTGACCATGTTCCATTCCAGCCATCGGATGGTACAGTCTAAGGTTTTGTGATATGGCTACTTGCTGTTCAGTGACACATTAAAGGGCAACTCCGCTCAATTCCGAAGATTTCGGGATAATGAGTGATTTCGAATCAAAAAGCCCTAGTAAAAGACACTACGTCGTTTGCTTCGCGAAAAATGGGATATATATTTTTAAATCTAATTTTAAACACGAGCGGAAATCGAAACCGAAACTTCGGCTCCGTCCGGCAACATTGGCCTCGGGCCGCCAAGTACATGGCCATCACGTGGTACGAGATGTCACGTGATCCTCGGCCCAACGACGGGCGGGATGGGGGCGGGCGTGTGGCAGGCGCGAGTGTCGTCTGCTCTGCACCGCACTCTTCGCCACGTTTTGGTGTCTACGGCATTCGACGACGTCTGCAGAACTGCGGCATAAGTCTGCGCACGTGGTGTCCATAGTGTGGACGAAACTCCGAGAGACAATAATCACAAACGGTGAGACGACGACAGTGGTTGTGACGCGAAAGACGGCGGTAACGGCGGGACCACGGCGGGCGGCCGGTCTGCTCCCAAGAAGCGCGCTGCGCAGGCGCGTACGCCAATCACGTGGACACCGCTGAGCGCAGAGAGGCAACGTTGCTGACGTCATGCGCTACGCTCGATCGGAGAAGTAAAAACAAGCAAAAGGGGGCCATGAAGATGACGTTTAGCTCAATGTTGGCTCCGCCCATGCCGTAGCCTTGACTGCGCTGTTGGTTGCGCCTGAATTCGCCCGCTCGAGTCAGCCGATTTCGGCAACTTGGCGAGTTGCAAAGTTTGCCGGACCGTTTAAGAAACATTTAGACAGAACTGCGTCGTAATATTTGACGTGTGGTCTTCCTAGGCGATACTGAAGAGGACTGCATTGTTTTTTCAAAACCAAAAATGAAGCGGAGTTGCCCTTTAATGCTCCAAACTCAAGATAAATGGAATATTATTATTTCTTGCCCAAAATATCTATTAGGCAGTCAATGACTTGATTGTATCCTTAGTATCATGTATGGCAACAGGAGAAGAGGAAAATGCATGTGCAATGTGTTTATCTCATGTTGTTCCCTGTATTGAAAGCGACAAATTTGGCATACTTTCCCTCTCAATGAGTATCACTGCAAAAGTCTCGATTTCAGGGGTTTCTGCTACAGTCTAAGCTCATTACAACAGACCTGGTTACAACAGAGATTTGGACATATCATACCGATTTGTGAAGTTCGGTCAGTTTTCCTCTACATACTATTGACTCAACTACATATCTGCATACAACATACTCCTCTTACAACAGACGAAAATCTTGGTTAAAATCAAGGTCTGTTATATCGAGCTCAGACTGTACTAACTTTTGTTGCTGTATTTTAATAAGAAATAATAGTCTGAAAATAGGGCAGCATATTGAGCAAGCCAAAACCACAGTTTTTATAGGAATAATTTTGAAGTGTCTTCGGTGTCTTTAGGGAGAAAGCTTGAGGGTATCTTCCTTGGTCCGAGGTTGTCTGATCGTTCAATGCCCACCTTTGCAGAAACTGTCCAAGCCGCCAGGACGCAACCTCGAGCGAAACAGGAAGAAACTGAGTGAACTGGTACCGTTACCTTCTGCCACTCTTTCGAACTGGATTACGCCGCACAACATTTTTGGCATAAACTCAACATCAGCTTTTAGAGTCAGCATAACCGCACGCGTTGCATTATGGGACGTTACAGTTTCCTTGCTAAATTTAGCGGGGAAACTGAATTGGTGTTTAGGTCATGGGACGATAGTTTTACTGCTAAATTTAGCGGGGAAACCGAATGCACAGTGTTGCATTATGGGACGTCACAGACCTACACACTAATTCACTTTTCACCCACTAAATTTAGCGAGGAATCGAATTGCTATTGAGGTCACGTGATGTCAAAATTTTCCCGCTAAATCTAGCAGAGAAAACTGAATTTGTTCATGGATGACGTGATACGAAGTCATGTAACGTTATTTTTCCTGCTAAATTTAGCGGAGAAATTGAGCTGGTGTTGAGGTCACGTGGCGTCAATTTTCTAGCTAAATTTAGCGGGAAGCTGTGGGAGGAAAGGAGGGTATTGAGGAGGAGGATGGTACGGAAGAGGAGGAGGGTGGAGAACCTGTGTGTGAAGAGAGTGATCTATATTTTTACATATATATATTTCTTTCTCAAATTGTTCAGCACGGTATACTGCAAAAACAAAATCCCTCAAGAGCTGCGCTCTAATTTCGCATTACAGAGATTTGTAAACGTCTTCCATTTTATTTTTGTTTCACATTTTCGTTTTAAAGGTTATTTACCAACATTACTTTTTAGGTTAGTGCCCCAATGACCCAAAAGGCCACTTGCCACATCACTAGTGGTAGTTTTGATGACAGCCTTTAAATTCTAAGAGGAAGGCAGAAGAAAAAGTGCCTCTTTCCTGCACTATTGTGGCAAAGGCAGTGGTAACACAGAGTATGATGCATCACCGAGCTAGATGCGAACGCTTCTCGCCGTTTCTGCTGCAGTAGCAACTCCGAGAATGAAATATGCGGGACTGGAAAAGATGTAAGAGCCATGCTGTGCTGCAGTTTTACTATTGTGAAAGGCCAAACTAAAAAAACACACCGAAAAAGCGAAGAAAAAAAAAAAAAAGAACAAAGAGTACACATGCTTGGCAAGGTTGCCAAAAGACTGGTGCGCGCCTGTTTAGCGTCTGCTAGGAGTAGAGCACTGCTCTGTTTGGTCGCGTGATGTGACCCACAGGAGTAACTTGGATCTACTTGAGCATGATTTGTAGTGCAGCCAGGCACGTGCCCAAGGGGGGGGGCCATGGGGCTTGAGCCCCCCGAAATCTTACATTTTGCTGGGGCCTCCTCTCCCCCTCCTCCTCATACAGCATTTTATCATGGGCGGGTCCCCCCCCCCCCTTGAAACAAATTCCTGGCTACGTACTTGAGTGCAGCCAACATATTCTAGAGAAACAGAGATGTGTGAAAGGGCCGAAATTGTAGTGCTGGATTTTGTGTAGGGCACCTATTGGAGGCCAGCACGAGACACAGATATGACAGCAGTTTTGTGGCAGCGTTCAATTGGGGTTCGTGTCTGCGTGCACACGAGTTCCAGCCGAACGCTGACGCAGCCTTTATGCGACGTCCTTCTGTAACAGGAGTGCGAAGCCGTAAACAGTTCGGTGCCAGCCATATAGCATATTAGTGTTAAAAAGCGACCATCGCTTGTTCATGTTAACAGTCGCACTGTGTACCACATGCCTGCAAGTACACATGGAGCAGAGAGAGGCAGCTGCTGTTTTGTCTTCCTGTCCCAGGAAGCCCAGCTGGTGCTGCATTCTCCGAACCTTGCATTCAAGATTGGTCTCAAGAACACCAAGACGTACGCCTTCTTTTTGTCCTCCGAGTTCGAGAGGTCACAGTGGATCGAGGCCATCAATGTGCTGCAGTCATCAGGTCAGTAGAGATTTTCTTTTAAATTTTATTCCTGCCTTTGGTATCTGTTTTAGTGTTACATGTATAATGTTTGTGGTTGGACAGAGAAGAACCTTGCCACAAATTTGTCAATCACATATTTTTGATAAACATAGTATGTGTCAAAGTCTCATGTGGCTTAACAGTTGAAATAAAAGGCCTATACTCGACGTCAGCTTTTTGTGCCTCCTTGTCAAGGCAAGTATAGTTTCCGCAGTACTCTAACGCTGTCAGAGATACTTGCATGAGTGTGTGGCTCCATTTGGCGTCAGCTTCTCACAAGAGCAGGTGTGTAAGGAACAAACACAAAACAAAGTCATGTGGCCTGGCAGCAAGGCGTGGCTGTGGCACTGGAAACTATGCTAGCCTTGACAATGTAGCACAAAAAGGGATGCCAAAAATAATCACAATAATGTTTTTTTTCTGTGCCTACATGCAGCTTTTTGAACTACGTGGTGCATAAACATAACTGTAATACAATCTTTTTCTCAAAATATAGTCCCATCAGTAGAATTTGAACAGCAGATAGGGGAGGTACAGAGCCGATGTTAAACCTACCTTGGAATGCATACGTTGAAGGGATGGAAACGAAAGTCTATGGGCTATCGAACTGATGGAATTCACCTCACCGTAAACATTTTTGTGCAAAAATATAAAAAACATCCATAGCTGCTTCCTCGGTGCCAGCTGATGCAGTGAAAAACATCACAGATCATATAGAGATAGCGACTGTAGCTATGGGGATGGTATGGCAATATGTATACAGTGCAACCCACTTAAAACGATAATGAGAAAACCCAAAATTTCAATCGTTATAACCGAATATCGTTGTATCTGGACTAGAAACTGATTATTTCCAGTCTAGAAACTCTAGAAACTTATCGTTATAAGCGGTACATCGTTATATGTGGCATCGTTATAAGTGGATTGCACTGTAAGCAGCATGTTTGTGAATTGAATTTTTCCATATTACCTTTACATTTTGCATTCTTTTGTTGTCATTTGGAAATGCTGAAGTACACACTTGTGACATGAAAGAGAACCTGGTAGTGCTATATGTGGCTTTAGGTTGCTGAGCATGATGCTCATTCACTCCTGCATTACTTACTATCGTGTTGGGAGCTTCTGGCTCACCGTTTACTTCAGCCGTGGGCTCGACAGATAGCGGCATCTAGAGCCTGGGAAACTATTAGAAACTGCCATTTACGGAAAGGGCCAGTGTCACAAAGGCGGTGAATACGGTAAAACGCAGTCGCGGACCGTCACAAATGATCACCTAAGCTATTTGTTTGCATTGTGCCTGGCAGAGTAGACTACTCTCAATTTTTATTCAGCTGGTTTCCGTAAGTTTTTGATATGGAGAATTTACCAGCTTAGTAACTTTCAAGGCCTGTTACAGTTCGCATCCTTCGTCGATTGCGATCTGCCTATAAATCTACCGATACTGAGACTGCACTTGTGCTTTTTGTGGTGTCTGTTTGGCTATCTTCAGTTTTGAGCAACAAGCATTGAGTCTTGACTGTTTCGCACCTTCTGTACAGGTGTACCGAACACCCATGAAGGTGTGTTTGGTGCAGCGGCAGGGAAGTAGGTATTGCATTAGGCACCCATGCGGGCACATTAAATTGTCAATTCTTTTAAAATAAACTGCTGGGAAACAGACAGATTCTGTGTCTTTTAAAAAGACTGCTGGTAAAGAGACAGATTCTGTGTAGAACTGGGGTTTATCATCATTGAATGAGTGCATCTCTATCAGTGTGCATTGAAGAGGATTTTTGGTGTCATTAATGAGGAAGCTTTTCTTTTTAATTGCAGCACCGCTTACCGTGACAACACCCAGCATCCTTGAGCTGCAGAGCTGCATCACTTCAGCTAGAGGGGTGAGTTGTCCCTTGTTGGTCTGAAGCACATTAATAGCTCTTGCACTAGACTGTGACTGTGTATGTGTGCATATTAAAGATAAATAGCATAAAAGACATACAGCCAGTACACAAAGAATAGATTATGTTTAGAATGCTTAAACCAACTAGCCAACCTTAAAAGTTTTGTGATGTTAATGTTTTGTTTCATTTTCATTACAGTGCATGGGAACCAACATGGGGTCTTTCCTAACTCGAACAGGTGAGTGATGCATTGTTCTTCATTTTATTCTGTCAGCTGTTTTATTCTAGCAGCACATGCAAGAGACATGCTGTGATGTTCAGGTGCCTACCCATGCAATGCTGTTTATCTGTAGGTAAATGGAATTAAAGCAGCAAATTGTTCAGTTTATTCAGTTCCAATTGCAGGGTGCTGGAGTGTCATATAACAATTGTGTAATTATTCTACTCATTGCTCCTTGGAGTTTCGTGTGTATTTAATTTTCTGTTTCCTGTTCTAAAAGTTTCTTGAGCCACTTTTTGTTTGAGTGAATGCAGCCTGCAAAGGTGTAATGTGAACTACCTCTCACACCTGTTGGAGTTAGAGCATCTGAACGAAAGTACAGGGTATCAGAAAAGAAAATTTACAGCGGTCTTTTTATTGCAAAAATAAACTAGGCATCGCCGAACGCTCATTCTCCGCCCAAAGGTAGAGCTAGAGGTCACAACCAGATGGCAAAACTTCAGCCCTACCCGATAACTTAATCAAAAGTTATAAGTGATTTTCTGAAAATTTCAATGGGAAAATGGCGGCCGACGGAGTTTTCAAACACATGGGGCTCTATGGCACCAGAAACCGAAAACGGGCAAAAATGGGCTCCATTTTCCCATTGAAATTTTCAGAAAATCACTTATAACTTTTGATTAAGTTATCAGATCAGGCTGAAACTTTGGCATCTGGTTGTGACCTCTAGCTCTACCTTTAAGCGGAGAATGAGCGTTCGGCGATGCCTAGTTTATTTTTGCGTGTAAAAAAGACCGTGTAAATTTTCTTTTGTGACACCCTGTATGCACACAAAATGTTATATCCCACCATGCTACATGACAGACATTAGCAGTTTGACGTCTATTGTTGGGTAGCTGTGGCGTAAGGAGCATCTCAAGAAATCTGTTTGATCACACGAATAACAAAACTTTCAGCCTTTTCACTCTGGTGAAGAAGGAGACCAGAGGAGCTGTACAATGGAAAGTAATGGCCGTCCGCAAGTTGGCAAGCCAGAGTGGAAAGGCTGCCGCCATCTATGAGCGACAGCTGCAACCAGATACGTGGCTTGCCGCCGTTGCTCATAGATGGCGGTAGGTGTCCAGAGTTCGGTATCTTCATTTCTTTGCGGGGGACACAATCCTTAGGAAACTAGCCCTTAACAGCTCCGCTGTAAAAATCTGATATGTATATATCACATTTATGTGAATTCTCATAATCTGGATATGGTATCCTGGCCATTCCATTTGGTTCTGGGTTTAAGCAAGAGTTGTGATACAGAGCAATTAAAGGACAGTGTAGGGGGAAAGGTTAGTAGTCTAAAATGTTTGCAGACCTCGGAGCTCTGAAAAAAATATTATGCAAGACATCTTTCAGCCATATATGTATGCTTGCAGTTCAAAGTGTGTGCTATTTGCTTTAAGGAGTTCATATGCTTATATTTGTTTCCTTGGTTTATCCAAACTATCCAATGCCATCATTTTCTTTGATTCATAATCTGTAGTCTGGTCCAAATCACCATGTTATATTCTAGTAAACTAAACAGAAAACAACTATCTAGGTATCTAGAAGGCAATCAGATTTGCAGCTTGATCAATTAAGTATATTTTTAGTTTGTATTTTCATCTCTCTTAGTGAAGAGTGAAGACATAAGTTTATTGTCCATAACTTTCTGTCGCATAATGTTACCTCCTGCCATTGATTGTTGTGCTCTGTCTAGCAGGGTGTCTGACTGCTTGACCGGTGAACAAATTCAGTGGAGATTGACTAGGGATATTGTCAAAAAGTGAGCCCTGTCAGGGAAAATGAGCCGGAAACGCCATCGAGTTCCCTGAGCAAAGGCTCGACGACTTGGGGGCAGAAAAATAGGCAATAAATTCTGCTTAGAGCGGAGCGCGGGCTCTGCTCACCCGATGTAGAGTATGCTACCTGATGCAAAGGGAAGAGCCGACAAATCCAGTCCAAGCCTTGGATTGGATTGAATTGGATTGAGGGCGCGACACTAGGCTAGATTCAGTTAGAGCTACTAGATTTAGTAACAAATGGGAAAGTCGCAGACCGTAGTTTAATCCAAACCTTAAGCCGAAAGTGTGCATCTGGCGGCCATGCGCCATGCTGCCATTCGGTTATTGACGTGTGTGGTTGAGCGTCGTGTTTTCATCGTGTTTCCGGAAGTGGCCTCTTCGCTGACGATGTCGGCGGCAAGAAAGTGCTCGTTTCTCCGTGATGGACGAACCCGAATATTTCGGAATATGCAAGTTGGATTAAGCCCGTGCAAAATGATCCTCACAGTGCTCAATGCTCAATGCCTTGTGTTGTAATGGTCTTATATACTTAACCGCCTCTACAGTGGTCAGGGAATTTCACCTGAAATTGTCAGGAAAACCTGGAAAAGCCAGGGAATTTCAAAATAATAATTTGCTAGACCACTCCTGGGCGATTCTAAACTTGTGTGACCCTTTGCAGGTGAGCTGTTGCATTAGAGATCTGACCGGCGGATCGGTGGCCGACGTGGGCTGAAGCGCACACCTAGCTCGACGCGCGTGGAGCGAAAGCACGCGCCATACGCACGAACACTCAGGGATCCTGGGTATCGAGCCCGACTCCCTGCCCGTTTCGATCTGGACTGAGCCATCGTACTCGGCGTGCGGTCGTGTATCACTACTCGTGGATGCACGTTAAAGCACCCCAGGCTAGCCGGTTGTACCGCACTGGCTAAGTTGCTCATCTACAGCGAGTGACTCGTCGCAACTTTAAATGGCTGACCAACTACACGCTGCATAAATATCCCCACAACCCAATTTTTAGAGAGTTGACCTATGCTGGCTGTGCTGTGCATTGCAGCTAAAGATGAGGACCTCCTGGTGGGTGACGCTCGCTCATCACGGTGCACAATCTCCAGGGGCTGAACCGACCAGCAGCGTTCGTGTGCCATGCAGATTCATAAAGTTCTCGTAGATGCCAGGTTGCAGTTACATTGGTTTCCCTTTTGTTAAAAATGTTAGTTTAGTTGTGGTTCACACCCTTGTTTGCAGAAATGAATTTGGAGGATCTCACTCATTATGTGGATAATGTTATCGCAATGGCTACTGTAGGAAGATGGGCTATTAAACAATAGATGTAGGATCTTAATCTAAAAACCCGACTTGCAAAGGAAATGAAAAATAAAAAGAAAGGAAGAAAGAAGTATAGAAAATGGATTGCTAGAGAGTCAGATATGGAGCTGAGAAAATACCAGATGTTTCAATTCTGTAGTTTTATTATTTGTTTTTGCTTATCTACTATCTTTTTTGAAGTGGTCTTTGAATCACAAAGGCCCTTTTTTTTTTTTGCCAGTCTTGCTATTTACCTCGTGTTGTCAGAAGGCATTACATAAGAAGAGACAGTCTCTAATAAGTGCTGATGCTAGTCTTAGCAAAAAAACACAAGCAATAAGCACAAACATTTATATCTGCACAGTTGAAGTGCAGGAAGCATCCAGTCACCAGTGATTATTTATCACGAACAACACTAATGGAATAATAGCAATGTAGTCCATTTTATGGATGTATAGATTGGTATCGTTGAGACCTGAATTGCATATATGTTGATCAGTATTAGTAGGACAGTAGCTATTCGAAAGCTCAACAAAAAATGAGCATATTTAAGGAAAACAAGGAAAGATTTATTTAGTCTTTCGGACAGGGACTGGTAAAAACATTAATATATGCATAATGTTGATACATTCCTGGTTTTGGTCCCTATCCACCCACAGATATTTTGTGTACTCGTAAGTATCTGGTCGAGTTGTGCATGCACAATTCATACTCGCTGTATATTGGTGACTACATGTCCAATAGATAGCAGCTGCACCTTGGTATAAAGGTGCAGCACACTCAATGGAGCTGACTTATTTATGTGGGTAAATATAGTAGACTACTTAATAAAATAAATCGGTGGTTCTCAACCATTGATGTTTCGCAAACCCCTTGTGGATCGGCGGAGATGATTGGTGACCCCATTCGTGACCCCATTCGTGGTGCGGGAAAGGGAAGGCTATAGATTAATTATGATAGTGATTTAATAAATGGATATAATTAAGGAGCAGTGTAAAGTAGACTTCTTTTATTGGCATATACACGAGAAAACTCGCGCGAAAATTGGGATGTTTCTTCTTAACCTGAGAAAAGACAACTTTTACTGCTGGGCTTGGCTGATGAGGCTGGGCTTTGTGGACCCCCATTTGAGACCCACTGAGATAAATCATGCTTTATTTATTTTGAAGAAATAGATCTCGTGTAGTCTTGTCTCCAACACTTTTCTTAGATCCTTCAGTGGCTCATGTACTTCGTCCTCTTTCCTTTAAGATTTTGCTAAAAAAAACCAGTAAGCATGCAACCGCTGACCAGAAAACGGTGTTAGATGCGTAATGATTTCCAAATGCATACCGTAATATCCTGAGAGATAGTCCACCTGAAATTGAAGGCAAATCAGGGTGAAAATAAGTAGTAAACTTGCTTTCAATGTGCGATAAAAAAAAAAAATGCTAGTTTTATATTTTGTGATTTGTGAAACTTGTAATCACACGAGGGGCAATGAACCTAAGACGACTGTTCTTCCCAGTCAGCAACGTTCGTTCATGTCGCCGTGGCCAAGTAACACCATTTCTGCCGAGGTCATTATCGGCCTGTGCCCTGCAACTACTAGAAGTATCTTCCAGTGTTTCTGAAAAAGTAGCAAATCGGGCCAAAAATGGGGGTGGGTTATCATTTCAAGGGGGGGGGGGGGGCATTTCTCAAAATATTGCAATGGGTACTTTTTTCCTTTCCATGGCTCAGCTACAAGAAATCCAGTGATTTCTTGTAGCTGAGAAATCTAAAAACTTGCATGGGGCATTTCAAATAATGGGAAGAGACTATTGGTACTTCACACATGGAACTGGTGGCCATGTCTGAATAACAGCTTTTGCACTCTGGCAGATATCTTCATCTGCTTCGAGGTGGACTCCTATGGCCACTTCTTCAAGAAAGCCAGGACAAAAACCTGCCAGAACACTCTAGAGCCAAACTTCAACCAGGTGAGAACAGAGCAATGCCTCTACTACTACTACAATATGCATGCGTATAGTGCCCACTTATGTAGGATTCAGATCACAAACTCTAGATCGCAGTATGACAGATTTTTAAAAGCTATCTAATCAAATTAGCAATTCTTGCTAGTTCCTAGTCCAATGAAGGACACTCTTGAACGGGCAACTGCCGTAAAATTCAGAGCAAGCGCCCACTCAAAGGGATGGGTGCTTCTTATGTGAACAATATGTGAAGATATGTCCTCCGTGTATTTTTCAAATGTTACAACATTGGGGGTGGGTGCTTATTGTAGAATGGGTGGATGCTTGGTATTTTACGGTTACATCTAATGCATGTTATAACTCAATCCTAGGTGATATGTACGGTCTCCTTCAGCTAGTGCAAATCTGAAGACGCATCAAAGCACGGGTACCAGTCATTAGTAAAACAGAGCTCACTTTGGGACAGTCGGCTCATCACCGGTCCGTCGTATTTGCCGGAACAACTTTTAAGGGGAGAAGAACGGAGTAAGCAAGGGCTTATGCCGCCTGAATATACGTCTCAAATTGTACTTCTGGTGTTCCGTCATCGGCAGAGTTGCTTGCCATGCTTTTTAAATTGACCACCACCAAAAACAATGCTAGCCAAGGATCGCCTACATAAAATGGGTATGAAAAATGATGGAAAAGGTTCACGAGCACGTCCGCAAAACATCTTAAAGGGACACTGACACCCCCAAAAATTTTTTTTCATTTTTTGCCAGGCGCTTTATTATGGTGTCGGAGGATTACCCAATTAATATTTTGCAACAGAGTAGCGTATATTTTTAATAAAGCCAAAAGACGCAACTGCTCGAAACCGAAACCGAAACCCGCGCACGGAGGTCGGAGAAGTGGAGAGGAGAAGTGAGTGGCGGAAGTCACGTGGCTACACCCGACCGTGCGCTTTTTTTTTCTTTTCCCTCTGCGTAGCAGACGACATGCTGGCGGCGTAGCGGGAACTGTTTGCCGTGCGATTCTTTTGCAGTTATGTTTGTTCCGCTCGCTGTTCTGTACTCCAAGATGAGTTGTTTTGTACATTGAGGAGTTGGAGATGAGTAGTGAGTGCCCGTGGTGAATTTCCGTGATCGGCTCCGAAAAGAATACACCCAAGATGTTGCGTGAAGAGCTGGCTCACATGTCCTGCGTCCGAAAAAAAAGTGGCATTGTGCGACAGAGTTTCCGAAAGATCAACGGGATCGGGACCAATGGCTGGCTGCAATTCCTGTAGAACATTTACGGGCACCTCGGAAAGCGGACGCTACCTGATTTATATGCTCCTTGTATTTTGTGGAAAGTGATTACATTGAGTTCGCAGGTGTCAAAAAGGAAATCCCATACCATTTAGTTCAGCGACGTTTCGTCCACAACATTTGTTTGTTATTTTTTGTTTGTTTCTTCAGTGATAATTGTAAAAAAGAAAAGAAATGTAAACATCGCAAAATGTTTGAAAAAGAAAAAAAAAAAGTATGCTATCACTGGGGATCGAACCCGGTCCTGCCGCGTGTGAAGCGGACGTCTTTCCCACTGAGCTACTGGGGGAACTCTTTCCTTAGTAATAATGCAGCCGGTAAACTGTAAGTTGGAAAGTTTGCTGCCGATTTTCCTCCAGCAAAAGCACTCCCGGGTCGAAGTCGGGAAGCACCACGCATTGGCGACATTCGCACCTAGTAAAGAAATCGTACGCGTGCATATTCAACTCGAAGTAGACACGTCGTGCTTGACGTTTGCGCGAGCGATGTCTTCAGCCACGAGAAGGGAGCGACGGCTCGGCGACGTCTTCGTGCAAATCGGCTTGGTGGTCGGGCGTGTCGTACGGGATGAATACCAATTCTTTTGATCAGTCCCAAATTTCTCTTTTAAAGGCAGACAGAATTCGCCGGTACCGCGAACGACAGTTCTGAAGTAGAGGTCCCACGCCCGTCGTCCGCTGCCATCGCCGTCCCCGCGAGTCCCACGATACGCGAAACGACGCACGCACAGAATGCTTCCGGTTCTCTGTGGAACTTTTTTTTCAATCAACGTATTTGCAGCTTTTTAGAAGCCACAAAAAATGGGTTTCATATTTTTTTCTATTTTTAATATTGAGTGTGTGCCTTCAGTGACCAACGACTTTGATTAAATTTGGTGGTCGCGTCGAAACCTTAGAAAACGGCCCGTGACCACGGAAAAGAGAGTGAGCGAGACTCGAACCGGCCAGTTCTTGATCGGCGGTTTTCGGGCGGAAAGAAACCGAATTTCGAGCCGCAAATTGTGTTCTGGGTAGTTGGGCTCTCATATGTCATGTACAACTAAAAACCTCGGCGAGCATAAATACCCTGTCAGTGTCCCTTTAAGAAGCAGTGTTTTATGAAATCTGCCTCTAGTGCACTGCCTTTATTTTATGCACTTTCTAGCACTGAGTATTCAAACTGGGATCCTAGATACCCAGGGGTTCCCCCAGCTCCAAAGTTTCCACAACCGACCCTACCCCCGAGTCTAGTGTTTTTCCAGTTTAAGGTACACTGGGAGGCCACTTTGACTACTGTTTTTGCATACTTGAGCCATGCATTAATGATGCATAACTATTATGGATCACTATGGGCCAAACATGTATATGCATGTGCATTATTGTCTACGTGGTTAGTGGGTTTCTGCACCTTTATTGAATCGGTGCCAAGACCAGGAGGGGTTCTTGGACTATCAGTGAAGAGAGATGAGGGGCTCCTCAAGATGGAGAAGTTTAGGAACTCCTGTCTTAGCAGATTGATACGAACAGTTGGTTGTGGGTCTCGCGAACCAAGTCAGAACAAGTTGGCGAGCCCCTACCAATGCCTGGCCATGCACTCTGCAGAACACAGACAACACAGTTATCGTGAACAATGGATCGCCGGTTTCATCTCCTAGAATTAGAGGTGTGCGAATATCAAAATCTTTCAAAGCTGAATCGAATCGAATAATAAAGGTTATGAATCAAATCTAATAGAATATTTTCGAATATGAATAGTAGTTTCGAATAAGAACATTTTTGAAAACAAATATTTTCTACTTGATGTGAATTAAACAAGAATGCTCAATCAAAACAGAACTGGAACTTTTTTTTCAACAAACATATATGAAAAGGTTACTTTTATTGCAATAAGAAAAATGTCACACATGTGACTGATAAAGAAACAGATGAAATAAAAGATCAGCCAGTAAAACACCATTCAAAAAGTGAAGTTACAGAGCGTAGATGAAAGTACACAAGTGGAGGCGGGTCGGCAAGCCACAACGCAGTCGGAGATGGCGTCGCGGACGAACGCAACCACGTGAGCGTAAACAAAAGTACACAAGCAGTGGCGGGTCGGCAAGCTACAACACAAAGTTAAATATCCCGTCACGCAGCTGCACCTGACTTTGTGCAATCTCTTTTACGCTAATGAACGCAACCGCGTGAACGTAAACGGAAGTACACAAGCTGAGGCGGGTTGGCAGACCACAGCAGGGTTGGAGATCGTGCGATCGCGCCCGCGCAGCCACACTGACTTTGCACCATCTCTTTCCGTGTGTAATAGTTCTGTCGACAGGGTGCCACAAAGGAGCAATAATTTAAGGATACGTTTTTTTATTTGACAGAGGAGGCAAGTCTCACTTTTACCAGTGAAAATGTGTAGAAATAAATAACAAAAAGAATACTGGCAAACTGATTAAACGGAAAATCAAGTGGAAAATAACACAAGCCAGATATCACCGATAGCCGAGGTCAGCTGTAAATTCATATCCGAATCCATAGCACCTTGGCTACTGTTGTGATAATAGGAAGGACTGTAGTGAGTGTGGTCTGTCGTGCATTTGTGCTCACGACGATGCACGTGCCGTCGTTCATCAAATCTATCGCAGCGTTTGCGCCATCGACCACTTCGCCAACTCCACAATCCAGACATCATGGCAAGCAAAGGACAAATCGTGCAACGGCATACAAATAACTTTCCAGTGCTTCATACAAAAAAAAAAGGCACTTAGGTTGGTTTTTGGGTTTGCCAAGCTCAAAACCATACTGCGCAGTCCAAAAACACAACAGGGAACTCGACCGCGAGTTGACACTAATCAGCAAGTTCCGCGTTATTCATAGTTTTTGAAGTATTCGTAGAACTCGAATACTTTGAACTGCGAAACTGCGAAGCGAATCAAATTGAATAGCAAGCATTATTCACGAAGTATTCAAAGTTTCAAATATTTTCACACCCCTACTTAGAATAGAAAGACTGTCATCAAAACTACTTGTGCTTACTTGGGGCACCACTATAAAGGCCAATTCACACACTTGCAACTGCTTAGGATCGTGTGCCTTAAAGAGGCTAGGACACTCCAAAAATGAAATATGAGATAACTACTATACTCCTAGGACCCACTGCATGTTCCTATATTTTTGCTCAAATTTGTTTTGAAAATGGTGCGATAGTTCTGTAGATAAATCGATTTATATGCGGGACCCTCGGATCTGCCCCATTCGAAAAGGCTACAGTGGTTGTTAGGTTAGTGATGTCAGCTGCCCAAAGTGCGGCGTCCTCTTGTACACGCTCACAAACTTGGCTCTCTCGGCGTCTCGAGCTTGAGCTTCCTCGTTTACCTTCCGCGTTTGAAGCGTGCAGTTCATGACGATTACCTACGGTATCGCTCGCTTCGTCAAAGTCTTTGACACTGATCACAGCAGCGATGAGAGTGATTGTTATCGAGAGACGTTAGAAGCTGGTCATTTTGACTGCGACCCACTGTCGACCAGCTCCAGCGGCGACGAGTCACGGACGAACTCACCGTCGGTCGCCATCTTCCGGGACTATCTCGTAGGTGTATGCATGGTGGAAGGTCAAAGGGCCAAGAGCGAGAGCGAGAATAGCATCGGAGTAGCTGAGTTGCGTGAACGGTTTGGATCGTATCGTGGCATGGCGAGCTTGGGCAATCGTGGGGGTGCCTAGAATGAGAGCGCGTTCATTGTCGTGTGAACTATGGGCAGCATGGTGCAACTAACTTGGGCTGTGTTGCCATAGTCACCGAATGAAAATGAGTTGAAATTCGTAAATTGATTAATGCAATTACTAGAGCTCTAAGAATTGCAAAACTTGGGTGTATATATACTAAACAGCCTATACGCATTCCATTTCAAGAATACTAATCTACCCATTTAATTTTCGTGTCCTAACAACGAGAAAACACGCTGGCACTCTTGCGCCATTTATAGGGTGATCCTGGACCTATTTTCTTGGTGCGAAGGTTTCGTGGCGTTTGCGAGATCAAATGTACATACTATCTATAAGAAATGGTTGTTTATAACATCGCCAAAAGTTTTTCAAGCCAACAAAGAAAGAACGATTCGCAAAAAAAAAAGAAGGAAATATATGGGATCTGCCAAGTATTCCACGGCTACCTGTTAGGTGGTGCCAGTGGGTTCTCTTGTCGTAAAAGATCTTAAGAGGTTTCAATGCACACTGGTCCCAAGTACTCGGAAGCGTGTTAAAGAGCCTTAAGCCTCGAAATGTGGCGCCTGCCAACACTCTTTCGAATTAAATTGCGAAAGTGTACTGATGTCTTGTTCGCACTAACAGTGTCGTGCAGTGTACATGTTTGTGGCTGCATTGGTCATCTCTGGACGCTTGCAGGAGGTGGTCATTGACCTGGACGGCTCCCAGACGCTCCGGATCCTGTGCTATGAGGAGCACACGAGCAACGGCACCACTGCAACCGTACTGCGGGGCAAGGCGGCCTTCGAGATGAGTCGCTCCTGGCTCACGGACAAGTACCAGGAGAAGTCCTTCAGCCTGCAAGAGGTCGGCCACATCCCTTGGCCCTATCCCGTCTCGTTTTCCGATGACGTTGCAGAGCACGCCCTTTCACATTCAATGACGCGCGTAACTTCATCATGTCTCAAAGGCTGTGTGATTATGTCCTCGCTTAGCTGTATGCCCCCTGTAAAAGTTTGGAAGGTGGCTAGCCCCATCAGCAAATCCTTGGTGTTGTGTATCTTGCACCTCTTTTCATCACGTGATGAAAGGAAATGACGGAGGATGGCAACTTCCTTTCTTGTGGCGTATAATGAACAACACCAAATAAATGAATCCTCTACATAATTTCTGCAATTTCAATTTGGAAAATAGAAGCCAGAGAAGTATACTACGGTATACCATTTTAATTTATGTTGAGAGAAAAAGCCTTTTTGTACACTGTTATCTTGTTAGGGAGATGCTAGGGAGCTTTAATAGTTCGTTTCAAGCCAGACTTTTATTGAATATGTCTATATTGAGATCGTTTCAGTTACTTCGATAATGTTATCCAGTACTCCACCCATGTCTTTGCACAGGCATCAAATCGGTATTGGAGTTGCTGGAACAATCTTCTGAAACATGAGCTTTCAAACTGGGTTCCCCAGAGTAGCATCAGGGGTTCCCCAAGCTCCCAGATTTCCTCAGCCATCCTGGCTGAGGAAACGGGCAGAGGTAAGGACTGAACCCATGACCCTTGGGTTCTGCGGCATGAGCTTTCACTCCACGCCATTGAGTTCAAAGGTCTGAAGTGCCATAGGGACCTGCATTGTTATGTATTAGTACCACACATTTTTTTCTTGTGGACTTGGACATTTGTGTTGCTATAGAATGCACGCTCAAGCAAGATTTGGAATGGTCACTAAAAAAATGTCACTTGACCCTCATGAAAAAGTTCACTTTTCAGTATCGCCAGATTTTAGAGATTAATGAATGCTTGGAGCACGACTCTATAGTTAGAAGCTATGAGCTGCAACATTTTTTGTCTTTCTAAAACTATTATTGGATAATCAGATGAGTATGTATTAGTAGTACTTACTTAAAGACAAGGCAGTCTGCCCTCTGACTAGTCACTTCCTTCTTCTCGCCGTCTTGCAGTGCACGCTCAACCTCAGCATCAAGTACAGCTCCTCGGACGTTGGCTTGCAGAGGGTGCCATCGTGTAAACCCGTTGGGTCCTTCGGCGTGAAGGTGCAACAGGTTTGCAAGTAAGTGCACTATTCCTCATTGCCTTTCTCTAACTTGCCAATTGCATTGAAGGTTGCCACTTGAAGTTACAACAATAAATTTGCAAAACCTCATACAGGCGGGTCCTGCTTTTCTCAGTATTCTTCTAAAATCGCTAACTAATAGGTTTTTTTCCTTTTTTTATTGTGGTACATTTAAATGACAAGAAATGAAATGAAATAAAAAAGAAGACTGAGATTTTTTGTTCTTTTTGTTTCTTTGTCTGTAAGTATAGACTTCAAAATCAAACGACATTGACGTCAAAGCAAGGAAGAGGGTTGATTTCGTTGTTCATGATGAATGGAATTTTGATAGCGTTGTGATATATAGCGTGCCAGATAGATGTATGGGCCTTGTCAAATTTTTTAGATTTTTGAGCCTTTTCTCTAGTTGGCAGCAATATTTCATTGCTTTTATTGATGCAATAAGGCTCACATTTCCGATATGCCGCTCTCGTGACTCGTCTTAAAGGCACAACGAGCAATCTGGAAAGGAGGAAACTTCTCCCTCAATTCCTTCTTTCCATTGAAGAAAGAGGGAGACCCTCCTCCTCTCTTTGGGGAGTAGATCAGAGACTCACTCCCATGCATAGAAGAGAGAAGAGTGCGAGAGCAAAGGGAAAGAAGGAAACTGTGAACCGGTTTTTAGCCTGGCAGAAGACGGTTCTGTAGTCGGCCCCTTAAGGTCGTTTTCTTATGTAACAATGCCGAAGTGCCTGGCTACGGCATCAAAGTTTAAACATACGCTTGATTTAACTCAACACCCTAGAGCAATATTTTTGCTGGATACACACAGAGGTCAGTAGACAAGGGTCCCTTTGGCTTAGAACTTGCCACGCAGAATGTACTTTAACAATGATTCAAACTCTTTCCTGGTTTAAAATGTGCATTCTTAACCTGAACCTGAAACTCGAGCTTTCATTAGACCATGGGTTCTCAAACTGTGTCGCTAGGATCCCAGGGGTTCTTGAAAGAGTACCCCCATGGGCTCCCTGAGCCACCAAAATTCCCTCGACCGTCCCAGCCCCTAAGTAAATTTTTTTCCCAGTTAAAGCAATAGGCAGATCACAGTTATCCATCGGTGCACAGCTATGGGTCACGCTCCCTAGTATGTGCACTATTATTTTACAAGGTGCGTAGTCCTCTGCACCGCTTTGTTGCATTGAGGCAAGACTGGGAGGGGTTCCTTCGTCGCCGTTCGAGGCAGACGGGGGTTCCCCGAGATCGAAAAGTTTGAGGACCCCTGCAGTAGACTTCAATTCATACAGGCTTGCCTTCCGCATTATTTTATGTGATATTGACAGCGTCAAGACTTTGGAGAACAGGTTTGCCGAGTGCATGTGGTGTGTTCTAGAAGAGGCAGTTTTTGTATACTTTTTCCCAAAGCTGTGGAACACAGGTGCACATGCCACAATGAATTGGCAAATGCAAGCCAGATCTCTCTTTTATTGAAAGCTTGTGTTCCTGTGCTCGATCATTGATATCGAGTAGAAGCCATACTAAAATACCTGGTAGAAGCCATTAGGTGGTTGCCTGCCTGCACTTTAGAAGTTTTATCGAGAAAATTGAACCTGGTTGTATCGAGGATATGTCGATTGTAATTTCATAGCAATAAATTTCAGTTTATGTACGATCGGTTCTAGACTAAATAAATGTTTTGTTGTGCGTATTTTTTTGGGGGGGGGGGAGGGCTTGATGCTACGTTACATGCTGGACAGAGTGTTTATGTATGCCTGCCATCTCTCGAATAAAGCCAGTTGAAAGTGTCTCTCCTGTCTTACTCGCTTGTCCTTTCTCCATTTCCACCATTTTAGTATTCATAAAGGGAAAATGTGCCGACTAGTCCAGCAACATACTTGCTAATTCTCTACCTACTTCAGGGTCTTTAGTTTAGGCGCAGTTTTAGCAGAGCACAGCCATGCATGGTACATTAGCATTAGCTGAGCATCCCTACCTGTCCTCTCAGCAGTGCCTATTTTCTAGTCGCTCGTGGTTTGTATAACAGCCTGCAAAACTTCGTGCGAGATCTGGCATAACTCGTAGGGTCTTAACGTGCCTTGTCATCCTGTGGGAGTACCCTGGGAAGGGGCAACCCCACATTTCGGAGCAAATGTGAAAGCAAAGTTGAAGTATGCATCGAGGGACAAGTCATACTCATCTTGAGTGGTGCGAAGATGAGTGCGAGGTTAACATAGTTTGCAAGCGGGTGAGACTCAAGATTGGTCCGGACATTTTATGTTTGAATGTGACCGACTGCTTTATGACTCTTTACGTTCCACCGTGACATTGTTGTATGCAGTTGAAAGGAGGTGGCACCAGTGGGCGCATAGTGCTGGAATCCTTTCAGTTTTCAACTAGACCGAAGGTTTTGCGGCCTTTACAACGCCAAACCTACGCACTATCTATGAGAAATGGTTTTTTTTTAGAACGTCGTCGGGATTTTTTTAAACCCTCTCTGAAAGATTGATGCGTAAAAAGTAAGGAAATGCTGCATTTTTCCACATATTACACGCTCCTGCGCATAACCCGCATCCCAACAAGTTACTACTCTCAGAAAACGCGAAGAAATTCCTCTCACATAACTTGCACTAGCCACCCAAAGTGATGCCCAGATCTCGCTAGAAACAATACCTTTATTTTGAATACACTCACGCTGGTGCCTCGTCGCAGATAGTGCCGTCATTCGTGCCGTCGAGGCGATTGCAAATACTATTGAGACCGGTTATAACGAAGTTGGTTATAACAAAATAGCGGATATAGCGAAGTGATTTCTGATTCCCATTGACTTTGTTGTAACCGGTCTCGACAGTATGGCACTTTTTGAAACTTCTGCACCATCTCGTCTAAAAAAGTCGCGGTAACCTCGTATCCTTGTCAACACGGCGTGACTGCGACCTCTTCTTTCCTCGATGAACTTCGCAATCGTTTCTTCAAGCTCAGGGTATGCACTAGTCCTTGGACCGCGCAACAATCTTCGGTCGCGGCTTGCAGTTTGCAGCTTTTCATTTTTTTCTCCATTCTCGCACGCACGACTCGTCAACGTCGTAGCGGCCATACTTCCGGCCTGCCACACGGTTTCCGATTTTTGCGGCAATAGATGTGACGACAGCGCGTAGTGGCGATCAATGTCTCGGAGCCCGCAAAAACAAAGCAAAGATGGTTACCCGAAAAAAAAGAGGAGAAGGTGGGGAGAAGAAAGTCCCTAGGAGAGACCAGAGAAGAAGGACACTGGGGAATCTATCCCTACGACTTTACGCGAATCGCCGTGAAGCCGCAGTGCTTGCCTGAATTCGCGTATAACCTGCGCCCCAACTATGCTTTCTATTTTCTATAAATTTCGATGCGGGTTATACGCGAGAAAATGGGGGATATGCTGACCTGAAGGGGGCCAAGACTGCCCGATAAACGACGCCAGTGTGTTATCTTGTCGCAAGGAGTCATAAGCGGTTGCTACGCAGTCGCTCGCTCTCAAAAGCGAATGTCTAAACCACCCTTAAAGGGACACTGACACCCCCAAAAATTATTTATTTTTTATTTTTTGCCATGTGATTTAATTATTTAATATGATGTCAGAAGACTACCCAATCAATATTTTGCTACAGCTTCACATATATTAATAAAGCAAAATAAAAAATGTAACGGCTCGAAACCGACACCGAAACTGAACTGGGAAGAAAGAAGGAATGTAAAGGAGGTGTGCCGGAAGTCACGTCGCTACACCCAACTGCATTTTTTTCTCTTTGTTTTTCTTGGTTGTGCTAAGCAGGCGAAAAACACTCACCTCACACGAAAAACGCAAAGTCAAGCGCTTCGTGCTTGACACTTGTTCATTTTTCAAGCTCTTACCGATTCATGTTTGTAAGGCAAGCAATGTCTTCTGCCTGGAGAAGTTTCGATGACTCGGCGACGTCTTCATGATAATCAGTGTGTGTGGTCGGGCATGTCGTACGGAATAAATACTAATCGTTTTGATCGGTAAAAGATTTCCTTTTTTGAAGCTAGGCAGATTTGCCAGTACCGCACACAACAGTTCTGAAGTAGAGGTCCCACGCCCGTTGTCCGCCACCATCGCCTAGTCCACTTCATTCAGCCGTCCAGCCCGCGACTCCCGCAATATGACGTCATGTTGAGAATTACGTAGAAAATGCACAGAGCACTTCCCGTTCTCTGTGCAACTTTTTTTAATGGGTTTCATATTTTGGGTTTCCCCAGTATCGTGTCTGTCGGCAAACAAATGATCACACAAAACTCTGGACAGCTAACGCCATCACTCATAGATGGCGCAACCTTTCCAGCCTCTTCCACTCTGGCTTGCCGATTTGCGGCGCCATTACTTCATTCCCACCATAGTACAGCTCGCTTCAGTCTTCCTTCTTCACCAGAGTCGAAAGGCTGGAAGTTTTTTCTATATTAATGACCTTTGACCTATGACTTTGATTATGTACAGTCGAATCTCATTATTCAAACTCTCTTAATTCAAACTTCCAGATAATTCAAACTAACATGGCAGGTCCCATCCTATGCGTCTCTATGGGAGGAAACTCCTGGTAATCAAACTTTGCTTTATTCAAACATATTTTTGGTCCCCCTCGAGTTTCAGTTAACCAGATTCGACTTTGTTTGGTATGTGTGCCTAAACCATAGAGATTGGCATGTGACCACGGAGAAAAGAGTGAGTGCAATTCAAACCGGCCATTTCTTGATCAGCGTTTTTCGGGGAAAGAAAACAAATTTTAAGCTGCAAAATAGTGTTCTGGGTAGTTCGGCTCTAGTATGTCATGTGCAAATTAAGACGTCAGCGAAGCATAAATACTCTGTCAGTGTCCCTAGCGTGGTCTCCTGTATGGTTCTGCCATGGTGCAGAGTTGTGTGTCTTTTTCACACTTCTCCGTGCACGTTTCAGGAAAGAAAAGAGTGCGGTACCCTTTGTGATCACGACCTGCGTGAGGGAGGTGGAGCGAAGGGGCATCAACGAGGTGGGCATCTACAGGGTCTCCGGGTCGGCTTCCGACCTCCAGAGGCTCAAGAGGACCTTTGAGAGCTTGGCACGTCGGGCCACTTCTGCCGAACTTGCGTGGGTCGCTGCTACGCGTAGTATGGCAGTGCCCTTGTGTTTTCTGTACAGCTAATTGTTCTTAGTCTAGTCGTACATGTCTAAGGGGGATTACCAGAAATTGTTTTTTCTGTCGTTACAGTGTCAGAAAAGGCAGAGTAAGCTATGTGGAGTTTAAGCGTGACATAACTTCCAGCTCCAAATTTCACCAAAATTTCTGCTGGAAACCTTTGTCCTGTGTGTTTTTTAGGCGTGGAGGCAGTGTTTTCCGGTTCACTCAACCTCTCTGGCATCGTGATCGGACTGGTACTAGATTTTTATACATGCTGGTTCTTATGCGGGAGTTAACACGATGCAGCATCTTCAGAAATTGGCTCGTTTGCGGCAGAACTGGCTCTGGCTGACGCCACCTACGGCAGTTTAAAAAAGGGAAAACGAAGTAAGCTTGGGTCGACTTCAGTGTGTCCTCAATTTCACCCATTGAGTTCCGTCATCAATGAAGCCATCTCCTTGCTTCTGCATTTGCAGAACTGCTAATGTACACTGTGGCACCATTCTAAAGGTGCTTTAAGTGCATCATAGCATTACTAAGTCCTCTATGGTGTCGCTTGACACTGTGATGTCGTGGTCCTCGCATCGTGTGATGTCAGGTGACACCAGGACATGACATCGTAAGGTCACGTCGTGCGACATTGTGACGACTTTATACTTCAGAAAATTATTGCGATGTGCGCTTCAGTGGCCTCGTTACCGTGCCTGCAAAAGGAGTAGTGCAAAAAGGCCATAATAACGCTGTGCATTTGAACACCTTCGAAAATGCCAAAGAGAACACCAATATTTTTTAAGGCTATGATAAGCTGGCGCCATCCCCTTGTGTCGGGGCTCACAACCTATAGATGAGGAACCTTATTTTCCCGCAAAATACCTGTTTTCAATCAATCCGTAGACATGAACTAATCCGCTCGGGGAGAAGCAGTGAATGAAGCAGGAGAAGCGCGAAAGCAGCACAAGTGACAAGAGACTGTGATAGTTTTTCTGCCACTGTCCAGTGTAAAAGATGATGCTTTGCTATTTTATTTTCCGGCCCAATTTTATAGAAAGGACCGACCTAGGCATATATTGATTTGTACATTGCTCCGCACACCATCAGCTTTACAGTAAGAGACCGAAATGATTCGTGTGTTGCTATTCGGGGGGTCGCCGAGCTGGCTCTTCCACTGTGGTGATCGGGTGCAACATGTGCCCGTCCACATCGCTCGGATCAGATTGTATGATGCGGAGTCTTGAACCGTAAAATTCCGAGCAAGCGCCTCCTGCAAAAGTTAGGGATAATCACTAAAAAATGGGGATAGGCGCTTGTTAGGTCTGAGAGCCGAAAAGGGGTAGTTGCACGTTGTAGGATTGGCCTTGTTTAAAAATCAGAGCCAGAACCTCTACTTTTTAAAACAGCCACGCCACTTTTGTCAAGCCTACTTTACGTTGGCACTGCTAACATCAAGCTTTACCACTTCGCACCAAAGTATGCAGATAAGACTTCACCGCTTTGTGTGCACTTCCTTCTTGGTGAAGAAGCTGACGCAAAGGAACACCTCCGTCAGCGCAGAGGGCTCAAAAGAATTCTGAAATGGGTGCTGCATACATCTTTTACTAATATACTTGAAATGTTCGAGAAGTAGGTGGTAGGCACTTATTGTGACATGGGCGCACGTACAGTATATTTTACGGTAATCAAAGAGTTATTTTTCTTCGTAGAAATGTATGGGTGCCTGCTTGGCTTTCTGAACACAATCCAATTATCCGACATTGAATTAACATGGTTTACAATTAGTAGTTCGGGCGGTGGTTCTCTCGAACATGGACTCTTTCCTTTCCCGATCCTTCAGACCCGTACGAAGCGGAGCAGCTGCTGAAGGAGGTGGACATCAACAATGTAACGGGTTTGCTGAAGCTGTACCTACGTGAACTACCGGAGGCTCTCTTCATGGACGGCCTCTACCCAAGGTTCTTGAAGCTATTCAGTAAGTCAGCTCAGTTTATCTGCAGCAGTACTCAAACCTTTAAAAGCTGAAAACCTTGTGCATTCTAGGCATGTGGATTTCGCAGGGTGCATTAACAATAATTGTGGGCATGAATCAACTCATACAAATGACTAGAGAAACTGAGTTTTGTAAAACAAAGATTCCCTGTGCTGTACCTTGGTACAACTAAGGCACCTATAACGATTGTTTTGAATGCTCATGCTTGCTCTGAATTAGCTTGTTTCCACTCCAGAGAACTCTCTAAAATGACATTCTTTGTTTGTGAAACAAGGAGACAACGAAAGGGCATAAGAGCCTGTCTGGTAAGACACTGTGCTCCAATACGTTGTAACGTTCTAGCCGGTACAACTGCCACACTCTGGGTTGCACAGGCTTCTTTGTTGAAGTCACTTCAGAAGACTATTGCTACCTACGCACTGCAGCTTACTCGATCAGACATATTTTAATGTGTTAGCATTAGGGCGCTGGTCCATGCGCCGACCTTGGACGGTTTGGAGTATTCAAAGTTCACAACGTTGTCACAGGATGGTGCCACAGCCCCACTGGCTGTGGAAACTGGCTAGGAAACACCTCCTGCAAACGCCCACAGATGGCGGCGGGGTGTATGTTTCGAGAGGCTAGGTGATAGGATGCATGGCAATGGAGGCCGCACTGGATTGGTTGGTTATAGGGAACGATGCCCTGACGCAATACCTAGCAACAGAAGATAGCCAGCGACGTCCCCCATCGCCAATCTCGGTGCCACGCAGTGGGGACCGTGGGTGTGTCACTGGGGTGCGTGTTAACCCACCCCTGCCCCCATTCAGGCCGCTTCGTGGCGACGTTTTGCGGATGGCTCATTACGAAATATCATCCCACCTCGGGCCACCCATACACGCCACCCGGCGGCGCCCGCTGGCGGCCCAAGTACGCCCCAGTCCCGCCGTACCCCACTGCGCCTCGGTTGCTGTGTGTTACATCGTGCTGTCCCTCTCTATAACCAGCCTACCCTACGCGGCTGCTCTTGCTATGCGACCTATCGCCTAGCGTCTCGAAATGAGCGGCCGAGGTGCGGGTGCGTGCTTTGGACCCCTCGGAAGCTCCCGCCGCCGGCTTTTGAGGCTGTGGACGCATAAGGGCTGCGGTTCCATTCTTCGACCTGCCACACCATTCTATTGACGCGCAGTTACCATTGTCACTTGGGCAGAAAGCACATGGTGTCGTCACCCCTGTAGGCACAACATGTATGCGTAAGAATGAAATGGCTCTGTCGTTTTCTGTGTTAAGTGACCCGATCTGCTTGCACTAGAGAGAAGACGGGTTTTGTGAATGTTCACCCCGCAAAAAATTGCCGAGAGTCTGCATTCATCATGCTTTGTTATACATAGCCGCTGCGCGAAATGCTAACGTATTTCTTTGAGAATGAGCGTGACGGTAGCATCGATTTGGGCCCATTTCTTTATGAAGTTTGCGTCACTTTTATGCAAGTTGGAGGGGCCTCCAAGCATTTGCTTGAGTCGGATGAGGAAGAAATGGCGGCATTGGCTCGACGAGCATAAGAGGACTGCAATTCAACTTCTTCTTGTCTCACAGTCAAGGGATAAACACAGTAACCTTAATTTCCGAGTCTTTTGTTTACACTTGAAAGTGGCAAGAGCACTGAAAATCTTAAAGGCCGATGTACACTTCGTGCTTTCCACTTTGCCCGCTTCCTCCTTTCCTATATCCTCTCCCCTTTTTACCTTGCCCCAACTTGACTTCGCTCGCAGCTTAGGAGAGGGGAGCGTTAAGAGAATTATCTTCCCTGCAGAAAACCGAGGTTATACGCCGGTCTTTAAGCCTACCTTTAGCTTGCATGTTGCTCCATCACAAAAGTGGGGCTAGATTTCATGCTTTACCTTGTGGTTTTGGGTTGATTGTGAGTATTTTTTGGTCGCCTTCACTTTTTCAGGTAAACATGACCAAGAGGAGAAAAAAACCATGCTGCTCAACTTGTTCAACAAGCTGCCAAAGTAAACCAGCATGTCACCTTGTTTCTGATCGACCACATGGTCAAGTAAGAAAGCATTTTTGTTTTAATCCTTGTCATTCCGGTTACCACTATTTTCTTGAATTTACCATTTGTTGTTGCTAGGCATCTAGAAGGCTTACTATGATTGTGATTGGAACTATATTTATTTTAATTCACTATACTTGGAGAACAAATAAGGTAGACATTTATCACTTTAGAATAAATAAGAAAATGTGTCTTTCAGAGCAGAAAGTTACTCTCAATGAATCTATCCTTTCTTGATGCAAGAGGGAGTTTTAATGCGAAAGCATTAACTGTCACATGAGCAAACCGGTGTTATCAGCTTTTTAAGCCACGCCAAACGGCACCTAAATTCTCCTGTCCCATGGAGCGAAGCCTGTAGTCTGTAGCAGTGAATTGATGAATAAGCTCCCATTGGCTGGCATGTGGCATAGTTTGAAAATATTTCTATTTTCACATCCCTACTCAAAAGTCAAACTTTTCTCTCCCGTATAGTATTTGTTTTTCTGGCTGTGCTACTTAACTACCGCACAACACTTGAAAATTCTGGGAGTGCCATTGTAGACTTCTCAAATTTGGCTGAACTGGTGAACACCAGGGCTGGGCGTTGATTAAAAATTTTAACCTGATTAATCGCTACCCATTCATTAATTAATTCATCCAGTGATAAGTCGTGTTGACGTCCAGGCATAATATCTAAAAAAGCTATAATTTTATTAACATTTTTACATTACTTATTTTACCTTACAATTGCTCTGGCTGACAGTCCTATGGAAAATGCTGAAGAGATGCACCATGGAAGACAACAGCGCTGCCTCCTAGAACAAAAATATGAACGCTAGCTAAGAAAGCGGACATATTTTTTTTAGCAAATTTCCACAACATCTGCTCAACCGGTTAACCGGCTAAAGAAAATTTCATCACAATTAAAGCATTCATTGATTACTTGGAAGATTAATCTATCAAATGCCCAGCCCTAGTGAATACTATAAGCATTTAATCGGCTTTTTTAGGCAGATCTAAAAAGTACCTCAGTCTACTAAAACTGCGGCCTAGTATTTTCGACAAATTCAGTAATAAGTCCTGCATTGATGCGCAAGTCCTGTTGAAACCAGTTTATTATGCTTGGCTTCACCTTACAGTGAACTGTGGAGGTGCTACGAGCCATCTAAGCCAATCCAGTCTCGTATGAGTCTCACTTGACCTTTGGGAGGTGTGCAGCGACGTACGGGCACATAGTCCGAGTGATTTGTTCCCAGCATTGGATTAACTGGAATGGCTCGTAATGTTCACTATGATCCGTCATATATACTGGGCGCGGACTGTAGTCTGCACCCACCATATAGTCCACAGGGTCAAATTTCAGCTGAAACAAAACAAATGCCTTTTTTTTAGATAGTCTGCAGCCAGTGGGTGCTTAGTCTAAACGTGGTGCATGGTCCGTACGTAAACAAATTCTCATATGCTGCACGCCACAATCAATTCCTGCTTTATTAGTACACAAAGCAACTTGTATCGTACAGAAATCATGACACAACTGTCATTCACAAGATCTATCACGTCTTGTTGTAACAAACAATTCCGAAAAAAGCCACGCACATCCGTACCTGTCGATAAATCACACATGCATAAAATTTCCCAACTCTGAAGATGTTAGACCGGAATATATGGTACGGAGAAATGCAGATGAAGCGTCTGTAGGCGGCGTCTTCCGCTCGAAGGCGATCTCGCGTTTCACCCCGCCGGCACGGGTCTCTCGCGCTCCCGGGTCGGAACGGAAGAGCCCCGCCGGCTCAAGGCAATCGCCCGTTTCAGGATCAACCAGAACGAGGCACAGAACAAGATGTCGCTGCACAACTTGGCCACCGTGTTCGGGCCTTCCATCATCCGTCCGTGCAGCAATGCGGCCAGCCAGAGCCCCAGCGACCTGCTCACCACCAGTACCGTGGACGTCATGGCACAGGCGGGCATCCTCTACTTCTTCCTGCGCCGGAGGGCGGCGGGGTTCGCCCTGAGCAACTCGGAGGCTCGTGAAATCATCCAGGCCACGGACTGACGCACCCGCCTGCTTCCGTCGTGCATCGTCCCTGCTAGGACCGCTTGATAATCTACGCTCGGAGTATAGGCACTCCACTCCTTGATTTTCTTGCAGGCTTAGTGCCCAGCCGGTGCAATTGGCGATCGCTACAATTTGGAAATGCGGCTTCCTGAGCTTGAAATGCGTCGCTGAGAAGCCGATGCGATGTCGTTTTGCTCCGTCGTGGACTGTTTTAACGTTTTTGAAGGACGGAAAACCACTTCCTGCGATTTCAGATAAACTTTCGGACAACTGGTAACGACGATTTTATGCACCGAGGTGACTGAGGCGTCATTACTCCGAAGCGTAGCTTATTCGGCGGCTCCAGTCCCTACCTAGTCCATTTTAAATATTGTTTGTCGTCGTCGTCGTCGTCCTAGGTTGTGTTTCTTCGCGTCTCCCTGCGTCTTGCCCGCGCTCTCTCTTCGGAAACGAAAGGACACAACCCCATGCTCGTGGTTGTTTTTTCTCGCGGGTTTGTTCTTGTTTTCTTTTTTAAAGCCAAAGGTCGGCTGAAGCTGCCGCTTTTGTTTACGAGCCCCGTGGACGGCCAAAGTCCGATGCCAGCGTTTTAAGCGCAACGTGAGAACATGTTCCTCTCACATTTTAGAGAAGCCAGGCGGGGAGCTTTTGCAGTTGTACGAGCCCGTCTTCCGTCCGTCTTCCGCCCGTCTTCCGTAGCTTAAGGTCTCCCGGTCTCCAGTACCCTCGCAATTGTGACCCAGAGGAATTGCTCGATACAAAATAATAATGTTTCCGAAATGATTTTCTTTTTTCTTTTGACAATGATTGTTGCTGTAGTCACTGACAAGGTGAGAACGACTGGCACAAGCTTCGGTTGTCCTGCCTCCAGCGCGAACTCCCTGCCTTCGACGAAGCTTCAGCGTCTGGTTCACCCAGCCGATGCGTGGCGGAAGGCACAAAGCACGTGCTATGAGCCAGGCATTCAAAAGATGCGCCCTGCTGCTCTCATACTGTCCGCGACCATAGCATTTTATTCTCACGCGCTTAGTTCACCTCGCTCGAGAGGCTAGGCAACGTGTACGTACGAGAGTTTTTTTCTTCAAGAATCCTGCATTGACATCGATAGGACCGGCAGTACAAAGAAAAAAGGCTGTTTTAGAATGTTTCGGGGCCTCGATACTACGCTCATCAGAAATATGTGTTTTTATGCCTTCAAAAGCGTCGGCTAAAGGTCCGAGCTCTCCTTTGTGTTTACCAGCTTCTCATTAGCGAGACTGTGAGGCTCGCACAGTGCCAGGAGCCTGCTCATTTAAAATCTTCCGGGTATCATTACAAAGTGTATAATGGCCAGGAAAGAAAGCCAATCATTACGTATCCCTTTCGTTTGTGCCGTCTCGTGTAAATAACCTGGAACGAGACCCCTGTGGTCTTCCTTTTCTTAATTGTACATTTTATCGTTGTTTGTTGTAAGGGTGCCTCGTGCCCGCTCTTGTACATCTTATGCAAGTTTATTATGCAAGGAGAGCACGAAGGAGGCCTCTTGTTTTTCCGTCGCCCATGGTTGTACCACTGCTGAGCTGAATTCTGCCAGTTTAGGGTGAAATAGAGGTGCAGGATGTGCAACCATGGTATATGATATCTTAAGAACAACTAGAGATTTTGGTTTTTCTCTCGGAAGATATGCCACGCTATGCAAAAATGGGTGTGAAGAAACTAATGATGGCTCATTCAAAAGGTTTTGCAAATACATTCAATTAGGGAGTGATAGATAAAGTTACTTCTACAAGCCTGTATGCAGTTTTGAACATGACACCAAAATCTGATAGTAGATATATTGTTATGCTTGAATTCCTTCTTTCTACATGATACATAAATTTCCTTTTTAAATTTTTTTTGGGGGGTATTTTATTGTGATAGGTATATAAAATATTTTATATATCACCTGCAAGCTTAACAATGGACACTAAGAGTTGTTTGTCTTATGTAGTTTAGTTTAAATGTTTATTTGTCTTTCCTTAAGGTTACAAGAACCTTGATAACACAAAACAGTGTTTCAGCTCTGTCAGCAGGGAATGCCAGCGAGGTAGCCAATAAAATCAGAGACTTTTTGTTTGTCACTAACATCTCAGTGGCTTAATAGATGTTGAAAATGTATGCTATGGAGTATATAATAAACAGATTATTGTCTCTTTATTGTAGGGCATGAAAGAAGTGTGTCAGGCTAATTTGTAATTTATGAGCTGTTACAGAGGCAGTATCCAGGGTTACAGATAACGTGCGGTATTTTAGTATTTAAGTGCAGGGCAGGAAACTCATCTACCAGCACATTCTGAGCTTGGGCAAGAGCAGTTTCTTTATTATTATTATGTGTGCCGTTATCGTATGTTGCATTCTTGTTCCCCGTTTTTTAAGCATGTCTCACACAGTGTTCCTGCCATCAAACAAACGGGAGTTCATATTTCGTTCCCATGCAAGTTTTATTAGCAGTTTGACATTGTAGCCCTTAAACTCGTGTCACTGCCATATGCCAAATGTCAGAACTCTTTTAATATATATTTGTACCAGTGCGACGAGGCAGTCTTTTGTATTACCTCTTTATTCACACTTTATACAGAACTCGTTAGTGATGACCGTCATTTTTAACTGTATTCCTCTCATGCTTCTCATAACATGCCATCGCCTACCGAAGGAGGGACCAGAAAAACCAGAATTTGATTTTGGTATATACTTAGCTTAGTGCTGCGTAGAGAGCTGTTATTTTGCATTTTATGCCTGGGAAACAATGCGTGTTGTTTGTGTCGGACTGTTTCAAGGGGCCAAGTGCAATTGCTCTCTTTTATTTTTTTTTAATAGAAACACGGATTTCTTAGGTTACGCCAAAGGAAAGTAGAGCATATTCTCTCTACACCCTTCTAAAAGAAACCTATTCAAAATATATAAATTTGCACCATTCAATTTCGAGTTCTGTAGTCGCCAATCTGATTGGGGACAGCAGTGAACTCTGGCTATTTTAAGGTGCAAATTTATTATATAATGATGGTAAATTCTCACATTTTTTTTCATTTAATAACTATTGACAGTTTTATGTCAATAAAGATTCAGTTTGCACTTTTTGACATTTGAAGTCAGTATTAAAACAAGAACTTCTTTTAGCAGAACATTTTAGTATTGCAAAAATAAGGCAGGTATGAGGTTTGTTAACCGACTGGAGAATGTGAACATAAAAATGGTTGATTTCCTTGTCTTTCTCTTCTAGCTGTCAGAACTAGCATCGTCATTTCATTCATTTTTGGGCTACAAAACATAGGTACTATATCTTTAAGCTAGTTGTAGCATTTTCCAAGTGTAACGAGGCATACGCAGCATTACAAAGCAATGTTCTCGTGAAAGAACTGCAATTTGCCATTGCCAGCCACAATGTTTCTGTACCTACTAAGCTTTTGGACATACACTAACCGTTTTTACAGTTTACAAACTTTGATTACGTGAGTGTTTGTGATGTGGTTGGTCCGTCTTGTACATAGTGGATGCAGGAGAAAACCTGATGTGTATATTGTGCGGTGATGGGACTTTGTACATATATTCACAATAAAGTTGGCAAACATGACATGACATTCTGGTGCCTTTCTTATCCTGTATCCAACTGAAAAAGACGCTGAGTGCCATTCCACAGTTTCTCTAGAGAATCACCTGTGTTTGCTTTAAAGGAGGCTGACTTACTGCCTCATCTTTTCCTCCAGTTTTTTCATTAATTGTTTTTTTTTTTCACAAAAATGAGTTGCGTAAATGAGGAACAACCACAGAAGCTGAGAGTTCTACCGGAAGGGAGGGAAAAACGTGTTCCAACCGAATTACTTAGTGGGCACTGCATGCTAAGAAAAACACTTTTGAAGTGCCTGGAAAAGGCCATAGTATGTCACAAAATGCACCTCCCTCCTCCCCAAAGAAAATTACAAAATTCTAAACATACAAGGGGTTTATTTTTTTTTCTTTCATGGGTTTAGATTTTTTTTTTAAGGGGACGTTGTTGGCGGTTATTAGAAAAGGGTCAAGTTGGCGGTTACTAGAAAAAAAAATGTATAAATAAGTTAGCTAATTAACAAAAACATTATTACACTGGAACATTTTGCCCACTTAGTTTATGTTGTAAGTCGTGTACAAGGGTGACATCTCTTGCCGCGTAGCGCCCGTTGCGAATTTTGATGTGACAACGTCTCGCCCGAAATGGTGTATACACGGAGACATTGTGCAACAAAAACAAGCCTCACTATAACTGCCTACTGCTCTGTGATAATAAACCAGAAATAAATTGTTCTCGTGTCGGTTATGTAACTACTGTCCTTGAGTCGACGCCTCACTCGTTTGAAGACATGTACAAGTAACTCAAACAAGAGTAGTTATGTTACTGTGTATCGGCGTCAAAAGTAATTAGAGTAGAGTGGGGTGAAACGGTGCTTTTGAAGAGCCGTCCGAGTACAGTTTGACTTGCTATTGCTAGCAGACATTTCGTTCGATTGATTTGTTTCCAATATCATTTCAAAGTTGAATATACATACTTAAGTATGTTTATTCAACTTGCTGACATACAACTTGTGGTAATACTGTTTTACCAATTCCACGCAAAAAGTTGAAACGTGAGCCTCAAATTGACCGTCAATTCCTCTGTTTCTATTTCTATGAAATGTGGAACATAGATCTTATCTATGTACCACATACGTAGATAGTATATGAAATGTGGAGCATAGATCTGAAAGAATAATCGCGATATCTCCATCCGTTCAAGAGATATGCACCCAACAAGATGGTCAGAGTACACCCGACGCTGACATGACGTCACCCGCGCCGCCATCTTGTCACACGCCTCACATGTTGGCTGATCCTTTGATTCCGCGACTAACAAATAGCTGTGTTCCATTTGATATTTGTGCTTCATTCTATTAATTTCGTAACTTACAAGTGTACCTGTTACATTCGATACATCTGTTTCATTTCACTAGACAAGGCACGTGGACGTTGTCATGCCTAAAACATGCAGCCATATCGTATACACAGCTTACCCGTTTTTTTCGTTTTTTTTCATTCGAATTTTACGACACGTTTAGTCCGCATGGAGCTCTAACGTCGCTTCTCCAGACTCATCACGCCTCCAAAAATGAAAAGTTTAAAACTTTTTACGTAATTACTCACAGGGACGTGATTGCTGTACCATTAGCGCCCACCTGCGCCAAAGTGCTTAAACCCTGCTACATCCTGCTGCATTTTAACAAAATTTGCGCCAACGTTGCGCCAATACTTGATTTCACTTTAATAACACTGAAAATATAATAGCTCAGACCGCGCTGCTCGGCCGGAGCGTTATGATATGCTTATGCGAGTTTTCAGAACTTTTGATTATTGTCTCAACTAACGTACAATTCGATTCCATTTCGTATGAAAGACTAACAGTATTCGAAAGTTTCGGAATAATTCTCATATCCGTCGTCTGTTTTGCTGGAAGGTTAGTTAATCTCGTTGAGTGCGCTTCTCACCACGCACTGGTGTACTGCAGAAAAGCGAAAACCGCGGAGTAGTCATCGCGATTTTTCGTGTCTTGCTTCGCCGCTGCGCACCCGTGTGCTAAGGTGAAAGCGCTCCTGCAGAGCGAGACGCGACACAATTCCTGAATACAACTTCGGCTCGTATGATAGACTGCGATATCCTGGCGGTACCTTTTTCCCGTTCAAAATTTAGCAAGGATACTTCGGTATTGCAAGAACATTCATATGCACTTTTGTAGCGTAAGCTACACTGGCCGAAGTTGAGCAGTTTCGCGTGGCTCCTGGAGAGCCGTACTGCGCATGCGCGAGGAGCAGTGACGGAACGGGCAGGACTGGTATGGCGCCTAGGTCAGTTGCCTAGATGCACGCGCCGCGCGCATGCACCCGCTCGAGATCATGGCTCGCGCTGTGCGGTTGTTCTGGGCGGCAGCTTGGTAGTTTGATACATAACATTATCGGCACACACCTGGCCAAACCAACGACGGGCATCTGGCACGCCCCAGCGGAGGACAGAGGATTAATTTGGACCACCTGGGGATCTTCTGACGTGCAACCGAAAGCTCGGTTACACGGCGCCTCCTCCGCAATAAGAAGAGCGGAGAAGCTTAACTCATCAAATCCCGAAGTAGTCACATAATGTGTGTCATTGAAGCAGCAGTAAGCATGATAATCAAGCTAATCCTAGACAACCAGGAAAGCTAAGAATAACCAGCTGAACCTAAGCTTACGCTACGTATATCCTGGCATAGCCGAGCTAAGCCACTACAATTTTTGTATATGTTTATTTATTTATGCCAACTCATTTGTTTAGCTATCACTTTTCTGTAGATGTGAGTCAATGAGAACTAAATTGGTAAGAGCATCGAAATCTGGATTCCACAAGACCCGCGGCAGAAGCGTGCGACGGAATGCTACAAACACCAAAACATTACTCAAACAGCGATATCTCAAACGAATAACTATTTAAAAAAAAACAATTGCGGTGGCTTAGCTCGGCTATGCCCACACCAGGTGTGGGCACTGCGCGTGTGCAGAAACCAAAATCGGGAGGAGAGAAGCGTTTGCGCATGCGCAGTACCGACAGCAGCGCCACCGCAGTGGCGTGACGTCAGGGCCGCGTGTTGGTCTATACGTAGCGTGAGCTTATGCGCACAAAATGAGAGGCGCTATCAAGCAGCTCCGGTGCAGCGTCAGACGTGGCTACTGCGCAACGAAGGCACACGGCTGGGCACACGGCTGTGCACACGGCTGGGCACGCGGCGGCGCCAGTGCGTCTGCCGCGGCTATTACGTCACTCCTCTGGAATGCGAAGACCGGCGAGGCGCGTGCGATTGGTGCGGTGCGGTAGAGCCTAGAGCCTGCGGCGGCGGCGGCTCCGGCACGCCAGCTGTGCGCCGTGTGACGTCACTGCTCCTCGCGCTTGCGCAGATTGGCGAGGCGCGCGCGCGGTGGCAGCGGAGTCCGCGGCGATGGCGGCGACGGCGGCTCCGCCCCGCCAGCTGTGCGCCGTGTGACGTCACTGCTCCTCGCGCTGCGCGCAGCACGGAGTACGGCTCATTATTAGCATCTTCGATCAACTCGCACCGGAATCGCCCTGAAACCAGCACAGTGCAAAGCACTCCTCGGTCGTGCAGCGCGAAGCCGGTGCAACATCGAAGACAAACCAGACAAACTGCGCCGCGCCGGTGCACCGCGGCGAGCTCCACCTTGCGTCAGTTCGCGTTTTGTTCGTTTTTTCTTGCGTAGGTCAGCGCACGGTGCCCGTCTGCTGTCAATTTCTCCCATTTTTTTGCTCGCGGATTTGACAGTCCCACACAAATAAACATCGTGGACGTGATTGTCGATGGGGTCACGAAGCGGGCGACGATTCCACATGTATATGTTGGCCACCATTGTTGGTTCAAGAAAGAGAAACACCAGATAATAGCCGTACCTCGCTGTCATCGAAACACCTCGCGACGCTTTCCACGAAGTTCGTACCTTTCAGGCGCTCCTTGCCACCGCAGCAATCGCCGGTAATCGCGGCGATGGTAATGTTACATGAAAATAAATGATTAGTTTGCTGGCAGTCCACCAGGAGGCGATGGGGCCGCGAACGGGTTTCCTGTGTGCCGAGAGAGGGGGCTCGCTCCACTGACCTTGGAGGAGGCGAGCGTCCCTTCTCGGGACGCACGGAAGTCCGAGTGCCGATGGGGAGCGATGGACTGGGAGCTCAACGGGGAACTCGGTGTGTTAGGCTTGCTGCCCGGCCACGAGAACTCTGGAGAGCCCTCGCCCCTCGGCCTACTACTACAACACTCACGACTCCTGCAAGTTGTTGCTGCGCTGCGCTTCCGGCCGTCGGAGGGAAACTTCCCTCCCGTCAAAGCTGCCGGGGGAAGCGTCCCCCCGCTAAATCTCCCCTCGCTTCCTCCACGGCGGCCTTGTTCTGCTCATCACGTGGGTCCGGAGAGCCACTCACACGCTCTCTTGGCTGTCGGTCAATCGCTCAAGGCCTCCGCCGCTTTGGAAGTCCCGAAAACGGGAAAGGGAAGACTCGAGTGTGAGGGGACAAGCCAGGCGAGCGCGCGTCGTGTCCAAGGTCGTGTCAAATCTTTCTAGGGGAATACGGGACACTCCGCTCATTTGCATTAGACGGAGTGATGGCCGCGCCGATTCCTCCCCTGGTGGCGCGGGATAATTTGGGTGTGTCCCTCTCCCTATTTCCTCTCGCCCACTCTCTCATTTTCTCCTCTCGCCGGAGCAGGTGACCATAGGAGGTGCCACCGACGATGTCATCTTCTTTGACTGCTTACTGCGGCGAACGCGTCATACTTGGTGCACTACCGCGGAGAAGGACGCCGGTATCCAAGCGGCGCCAGGTTGCTCAATGGTGGCCGCTGAAACTCGTCGCGCCGGCCTGGCCCGGCGACCCCGTGATTGCCCGCCCGCGTTTGCCATCGTCGGTGGCAAACGCGGGCGGGCAATCACGGGGTCGCCGGGCCAGGCCGGGCGCGACGAGTTTCAGCGGCCACCATTGAGCAACCTGGCGCCGCTTGTTGATACCGGCGTCCTTCTCCGCGGTAGTGCACCAAGTATGACGCGTTCGCCGCAGTAAGCAGTCAAAGAAGATGACAGGAGGGGCAATGTGCTCCGTTCTCCACTGTAAGAACCGGACCTTGCAGGCAAACACCTTCATTCTTTCTGTTCCCTCGAGATCAAATCACGTTATTGTGTGTGTAAAAAGAGATCTGTGTTGAATGCTGAGCTGTATATACTTGTTCAAACCGTTATTGTGTGTGTTAAAACGGATATGTGTTTTCTGAATGCAAAGCTGTATAGATTTGTTCGATGTGCAGTAAAGTATTTGGTCGTGTCATCGTCCAGCAGTTCTGTGGATTGGATCGGATTCCCGCGGCTCTTGTTCCTAACGTACAGTGCTAATCACACTTGTCTATAACGCGCGAGCGTGCGGCTTTCTCCGGGGAGCGCTAGACTGGTGGCATTCGCGGAAACTAAGCTAGTCACGTGGCGCAACATGGAACGGCCCGCTCGAGGGGTGTCCTGCCCACTCTATCAGCTGGGACAACCCGGCTTCACTCATTCCGACTATCCTTGTTCGGACGTCTTTCGGCACTCGTGGTGTCATTGTCGGCGATCAGTGCTTTTGTCCTGTAGGATTCTCTCGTTACTATGCGCAGTCCTGTTGAATCCGGTCAATTGATATACTTTTGTTTTTTGCATAGTAGCAAGCCTTATACCAGCTTGATAAGCGATAAAAGTAAAGTGCTTTATGATATATTTTTGTTTTTTGATGACGACATCGTTGATACGCCTTCATGCTTTAGTTTGTTTATTGTTCGAGCAATGATGTTTGTAAAAAGCGTGCGAGCAGCCTTCCGCGTTCGCCGCCAGCTGATAGAGTGGGCAGGACACCCCTCGAGCGGGCCGTTCCATGTTGCGCCACGTGACTAGCTTAGTTTCCGCGAATGCCACCAGTCTAGCGCTCCCCGGAGAAAGCCGCACGCTCGCTCGTTATAGACAAGTGTGATTAGCACTGTACCTCGTATAGACAAACAAACGTGGTTGGTTTGAAATTTAATAAAATGAATGCTATATTCTTAAGTTCTCAGTGTTTCTACATACAACTAAAAGTCTCCCTTTTGCGCACTGCACTTTATTAATTTTTTTCGAGCTACGAGGGTGGATTTTGACGAAAAAAGCTGAGCCGAGGCGGCCGAAACGCGCGCTTCAACGAAGGAATCTCCCAAATCCATCCGAAGCCGGACCTCTTTGGCCTTCCTGCCGAGGTGACGGCGGTAGCAAGGTCGGCGACTTTGTGATCCGCGGGAGATAGACAGGCATCAGGCATACCATTGGCAGGTGGCGTATGACGTCAAGTCTGACGAGCACCGACGTCAACGACAAGTGGAGGAGGCGAGGAGGCAAGTCGTGGAATTTGGCTTGGCCGGTGTCCAAACAGACATTCGACCGACGACTGCCGGACGGTTCAATTATGACGACTTTTGCAGGAGTCGTGTGGTTTGTAGTAGCCTGTTTGGACGGGCCTTGAGGCTGAACTCCATGGAACGAATTATGCGACGAATAACTGGCGAACGCCGCCCGACGGCACGCTCGCTTTGCGCGCGACATAGCAGCCACTGTGTTGATTCCACGCGCCGTGCAAAAGCCGCCGGGCAAAATTCGTTGGTTATTCGCAGCATATTCGTCCCATGGAGTTCAGCCTTTAGAAGGAGAAAATAAACAGCACCATTTTTGGTTTTCACCAAAGTCGGACGACCTCTTTTCGTCGTTAAAGAACACGAACAGCAACCCACACGTGAAAACTAGCGTCGCCCGAACGAATACTGGTCTTCAGTCGACCGTTAGAACAGCCATCTACAGCGCACAAATTTGGCATGACTACCATTTTGCAGAATCCTTCAACTACCGTGTTCTTTTTTTATTTTTATTTTGTTTGCCCATAGTTGCTCGTTGCCCGTTTCGCGTCCAGCGTAGCAAAGAAAAAAACAATTATGCTGCTTTATTTACGGTTTAGTAATCATTTCCGGTCCGATTTATACTTTTCATGGTTATTCAAGCGGAAATTAGAACAGTATTCCTAAAAATCGCGAACCAAAACGTGACCGAGGGCACGTCTCTCGTTTCGACCAATCGCTGACGCGTCTCTTGTGACGTCGCGCTTCTTGGCCCCGCATCGGTCACGTGAGCTCCGCTTCTCCTGGCTTCTCCCGCAACTCTCGGGGCGTCGCCCCAGTCGATCTCGTGTACGATTATTACCGCGACTGTTTAATTGATTTGCGCGGCACACAAGCGCCGGTTTCGGCTGAAATTTGGGCAACGTGGCCTGAGACGTGCCTGGAACCACAGTTCAATCGCCAAAAAGATGTCCGAAATTGCCTTCATTGTCTCTTTAAAGGGATACTGAACCAAAGAATTTAGTGTCCGTAATAAGTGGCGCAACGTTCTTTCCACGAGCCAGCAGCCGCCGGTGTGCGCGAGCACGCGCCAACGAAAACGACGTCAAAGACCTCCATTCGCGCTTAAAGGGGCCCTGCAATCATAATTAAGCGTCTACCTTTTTGCGGTTTCCACATCTCTTGGGGTTCGGGCAAGCCAGCGGGCACGGAGAGAGTCACTAAATATCAGTGCGTCATATTTTAACCGGACGACGCGGAAACCTCCTCCACCGACGGGGCGACCCGCGGTACCGAAAGCGCGCTAATGTGACGTCTTAGGTCCTGGGCTTACTACTGGTCAGAGCCGCTAAAGCTTCTTTTTAGTCGAAATACAAAATATAAGTGGCGCGAACCGTTTCAATTATTTATAAAAGTAGTTTTGTTCAGTGTTTGAGATCAGAAAAGAAACAAATGCAGTTTATAAAGTACGGAAACAAGAAATGATCCGTCGACATACCCGCCACCAATCGGTGGAAAAGGCAGCGCCTACTACAGGGTGAAACAAGGAGACGGCAGGCTCTTTAAATCGACCGGAAAATTCGGTTTCTTAACCTATCGCGCTACGACTTTGTGCAGCGTTGCCCAC
The DNA here is from genome assembly GCA_037355805.1 of Ixodes ricinus. NCBI lineage: Eukaryota > Metazoa > Arthropoda > Arachnida > Ixodida > Ixodidae > Ixodes > Ixodes ricinus. The sequence goes on along the minus strand of JAZHYW010034460.1, from coordinate 13,449 downwards.
AGATGGTGCATTTTTTTTGTAAAATTTGCAAAGAGCGAACTTACCTGAGGAAAAAGTAAAGAAAAAAAAGGCTTAGCTCCTATGGAAACGCAGCGACGCCACCGGTCTCCAAACAACACGGCGCCGTTTCGCACGGGAGACAAGAGATGGCGCAAGCGGTCGCGACGCCAACTGCCGCCAACGAACGAGCAGACGAAGCCGAGAGCCGGCGTATTTAGCAGACAAGCAACTGCAGTTCCTTGTTGTTACCGCGCCTGTCTTTGTTTCTGCGACTGTCGCCGCCTGCGGAACGCGAGCCGCTTTGGAGTCGAAAGGATCGTCTGCTAAAGTGCCGGCTCTCGGCGTCGTCTGCTCGTTCGTTGGCGTCGCGACCGCTTGCGCCATCTCTTGTCTCCCGTGCGAAACGGCGCCGTGTTGTTTGCAGACCGGTGGCGTCGCTGCGTTTCCATAGGAGCTAAGCCTTTTCTTTTCTTTACTTTTTCCTCAGGTAAGTTCGCTCTTTGCAAATTTTACAAAAAAAAATGCACCATCTGTGGGCAACGCTGCACAAAGTCGTAGCGCGATAGCTTAAGAAACCGAATTTTCCGGTCGATTTAAAGAGCCTGCCGTCTCCTTGTTTCACCCTGTAGAAAAAAGTAGTGGGATCAGGCGCCGACACGGAAAGGTCCCGGATGTACGCGGCGGCGCTGCGGCCAGTAGGACCGAAAGGACCCGGCCGGCTCTGAGCGTTCCCAAGGCCTTCGGTGAGCAGCTTTGTCTGGCGCTTTGGCCGTTTCGCGGTATGGCAGCGCGAAGTGGCTCCCATTCTGAACTGATCTTTACCCCGTGTTTGCTGTGGTTTGTGGCCAATGAAGTGTCATGCCGAATTTGTGTTAATCGCGCTTTAGCAAATGCAATGAGAGCCCACCGCTCTAGCTGCCCGCTACGTCACAGCCTATCCAGAACACGCTTTAGTGGCGCCTCTCGCGCCGTCGACACGGAGTACGGCAGCCGTGAGCGCTCACTCAGCTCACCACCGCTCGTCTAGTTCACGGCCACTCAAGCAACCAAGGACGTCATGAGGAGGTTATTTTTGCTTGCTTTTGTATTTTAATTCGCCTATAACTTCTAAAATAAATCGAAATTCGAGAAAAGAAAAGTGTAATTAAGTTACTACGTTCAGTGCGCTCAGGTTTGGTGCAAAATAAAAATGAGTAAAAAAAGCCATTGCAGGGCCCCTTTAAGAGGAGAGTGAAATGCATGAGCTTCGGGCCAAAGAAGACTAAAGACAGGCTTTTCATCTCTACAAGTGAAAGCTACGTGCTTGTTAGACCAATTAATCGCTTACCTTTTACGCCAGACACCACTGTGTAGATGAAAAACTTGTCTTTATTCTCCTTTGACCCGAAGCCCATACATTTCACTGTCATCTTAACCGCGAATGGAGGTCTTTGACGTCATTTTCGTTGTGTGTGCTCGCGCACATCGGCGGCTGCTGGCTCGTGGAAAGAACGTGCGCCACTTATTATTGGACACTAAATTCCTTGGTTCAGTATCCCTTTAAGTGTTTTTATTATTTCGAATACTACCACTCCGACCCCAATAGGTTCAGTAGTTGCTGAGATTAAGGACACAAAAGTTGCCATATAGGAAATACATAGGCTCTTCTACCGTGACATCTCCCTAAAGAAGTAAATCAGCTCGGCTAGGGTTAACACCCTAGAGGTGTTAGAGTGATGTTACGGAGTGCATTCAGAAAATGCCGTGGTGTAAAAGACGGACATTTCCAAACGTGAGACTCTGGAAGGTGACAGACTTCGGTTTTCATAGTTTAGTTTTTAGTACACTGATCATTGGGTTGTCAAAGTGGGTCGTGTAAACTTGATATACTTGATTCAAAGCGTTTGCGCAGCACAAATACATTAACGAGCACATACAGGTATACTATCTACACCCTAAAGAATCTGAAACAGCTACAATCTCGCAAAGCACTTGAGAGATGCAATCGCTGCAATCTCCGAAGAAGCTCGTTAAGGACGAAATTGAAAATATGTTTAAGACCTAAAAAGAAAAAATACAATCTGGGATGTTAGTCTGAGCACGACGTCTCGCCACGCTCAGTGTCACAGCGATGACTGACTGCCCTTTCTGGGTCAAAAATATTTTTCAACCTCGTCGTTCGCCAAGCTTCCTTCGTATATTGCAGCGATTGACTCTTCTAAGTGCTTTGGGGGAAAGTAGACGCTCCAGACTTCTTAGAGTGTATAGAATAAACATGTATGTATTCAATTACATATTTGTGCGATTTCATTGAATAAGGAGCGTCAGTAAGATCGTCAGGAATCGCGGCGCCCTGCGTTTCTAAATTGTCGGTGACTGGGGCGTCCTGGTATGGCATCGCGATGCCATGCTTTCATCGCCCACAGACGAGGAGAATGTCAGTAGGGCCCTGGCAGCTGCGCCTAGCTGTAGCGAGGCCCGAACGACTCATGTTCCGTTGGATTCTTCGGTGTTCGGGTTGACGCCGCGTAAGGAACGGTGAGTTGGTAGAGGACGACGCCGTAGCCGAGCGAGGCGGCCAGCAGGCGCACCAGGCACCGGCCGTCGGGTTTGAAGAAGCCCAGGGCATCGGAGTTGTCGCGCAACAGCGGTGCCATGTCTTGTCCGCCACCCGCCGGCATCCGCGTCCGCACAGCGTTGGTCAGGCTTCCCTCGAAGGCCTCGGCTGCCCAGGCCACCAGGACCAGGGTCCACACGCTGTGAACCATCTGGGACGAGAGAGTGTTCGGGTCTCCAAGAGTTCCGAAGATCGACAAATTGGTAGTTTAACCATGCACGGGGCCCGGAACGCGTGTCTGACTGGCGTGTTTAGGGTCCTATGCAGGCTATTCTGCCCATGCATCGAAAGGAGTCCTGAAGTGGAAACAAATGAAGTTACAAGTGTCATGCTGTCGGGTGTTACCATCTTGACGGTTCTCTGTATAAGTTCTGGAAATAAGCACGAGAGAATGCGAGTGTCGCTGTCGTCTCGGCGCCCCAATTTCCGGCTGCTCAAGATTCCGTTTCTGTCAAGCTGAAGAGCGATCTGCAGTAAAACAGGCGTCTACCGCGTCCACCACCGCGGCTGTGACACCGTCAGGATCGTGGTCTGCGACAGCATGGCATTGTGATGACGTCATCAAGCAAAAATTAAAAAAACATGTTTTTTCGTGTTTTTTGTGGGGGGGGGGGGTGGCGGTAAAGACGCCAGTCGGAGACGCGTTCCAGGCACCATATTGAAAGTCCCTCGTACATAGAATCCACAGAGGACCACCACTTGAACGGAGAGCAACCGGTCAGAAGCAGAGCTCGTGGATCTTCGAGATTCAGGCCTCCCGCGCAACTCACCTGGTAGATTGAATAGAGCAGGAGTGCTGACAGCTGTCCGGTGATGTTGATGGAGTGCATGGACTGTCGAAGCGCCACCGTAAAGCCCACGGCGGTGTTGCAGCCCCAGAGAAGCAACGGGAACGCGAAGTGTCTGGCCAACCTCCTCCGACGTCTGAACATCGACGTAAGGGAACACCGTGGTTGGCTCAGGAGCTCGACTCGCAGGGCTGCCAGGCCCAGGGCGTATTGCAGAGCCAACCAGGAGATGAGGGCGTTGGCAGCCATGAATCTTTGAAGGAAGGGAGGGGGAGAGGGAGAGATAGTTGACGCATATTGTTACGAATGACAATTGATGAGGCGACGAAAACGGCAGCAAAATAAACGTTTAATGGGGCGAATTTGTGCCCAAAACAGAATAGGAAAAGGTTAGCGTCGCAGGCGTCGACGGCGGCGAAACAGCAGGATCGAACGCTGGGGCGAGACTGACTCCGCTCGGCATACTGAGTCCCTTATGTACGTACATGCGTGGTTGTCTGGAAGATTCGGCGTAGAACTTTCGGCGCGTAGAACATTCGGAACTCGATTAGACGACAATGTTCGCGAACTTACGAGAACGCCAATTGAGAGAATAAATAAAATAACATTCCACTGACTAGAATCGAACCTAGACCTTCCGCGCGACAGTTAAGCGCGGTAACCATTCGGCCACGCAGGCGCTCGCTCGGCGACGCGCGTGGCAATTTATACATTAACCGGAGAGTATACGGGCGGCTATGTGCCAACACGCAGCCCTAACGTCACGCCGCTGCGGTGGCGCTGCTGTCGGCACGGTGCATGCGCAGAAGCTTCAGTGCACGCGAATCTGGTTTCTGCGCACGCGCAGTGCCCACACCTGGTTTGGGCAAACGCTTACTTGTTTGTAAACAGCGCGTTGGTCCATACATGGCTTGCATTAACGTCACATCAGCTGCAATGTGGTGGTCCTGCTGCTGAGCACGCACCTTCTGCAGCATCCCTCTAGCACCAACGAATCGCTTTTAGAGCGCTGCTTTTAGGTGCCCGTTCACGGATATAGCTGCGTCGGCGTCGGCGTAACCGCGCGCATTGAATTATGGGACGTCACAGACCTATACACCAATTCAATTCCCCGCTAAATTTTGCGGGGAAACTGAGTTGCTGTTGATGTCATATGGCGTCAATTTTTTCGCTAAATTTAGCCGGGAAACTGAATTGGTGTTGACGCCACGCGATGTAAAATTTTCTCGCTAAATCTAGTGGGGAAGCTGATTGTGTGTACAGGTCACGTGACACGAAGTCGTGGAACTCATTTCCCCCTAAATTTAGCGGGAAAACGGAATTGGCGTTGAGGTCACGTGACGTCAATTTTCCCGGTAAATATGGTGTAGAAACTGTGAGATCATGCGACGTCACAGGCCACGGCTTCACGAAATCCGGAGCAACTATAGCCAAAGAACGTTTCACGTTAAAACAAACACCGCGCGCATTGCATTACGGGACTCACACCGTACCCTTATCATACACTCTATCTGTAAGCTACTCTGATATATATATATATATATATATATATATATATATACTATCATCATCTCTACCACGGTGTATCGCAAAATCAAAATACCTCAAAAGCTGCGCTCTACTTTCGTATTACAGAGAAGCGTAAACGTCTGTAATTTTTTTTTGACAATAACAAGTAAGGATGAACACCAGCATCATGCGATGACGTGATGTGCAAGCCATGTTTTGGAAGAAGTTGACGAAAGTCGAGATTTCAGAAGACATAAATCCAACAACTTCAGCGCAAGTCGAACAACCTTGTTGAGTGCCACAGTGAATAGCTGTGGGCACGGGCTTTATGTTTTGGCCAGGGCCACTCAACAGCCTACGCTTAAGAGTACTGACGGTTCCCCGACAGTCTTGCGGGTGCCGCCATTTTGTTACCCAACGCAGAACGGGATTCGAAAATGCGACTTCCTCGGCTTTAGACATACGCTCTCGGTAATCACAGGCGATATCGCTTTACACTGTCGCGAACTGTTTCCAGATTTGCGGAAGACGGAAGAGCATTTCCCGCGATTTGAGATGAAGCTTCCGATAACTGGCAACAACGAATTTTAATCGATCGACAAGGTGGTTGTAGTGTCGTCGCTCTCAAGTGTGATAGGTTATTAAATGGGTCCATTTTTACTTGCCGAATTCATCGAACTGATAGAGAAGGGGAAGAACAAGCTGTTTCCTCCGCTCGAGCAGGCTGTCAATAGAAAGGAACCGTTTTTGCACATCCAATACGGTATACGATGGGCCTTACAGTACGAAGTGCGCTTATGCGAGTCTTCTGTGGTAGCGCATGCGCAGTGCAAACCGGAGGGACCCTATCGTACCGTATCGGATGTGCGAGAACGGTTCCCTAAAAGTCCCTATTATCTGCGGACATGCCTCAAGCGTGTTCCAAGCATGTTTCCTTCATGGAGCTTCAAACACGTCTAAAACAGTTTTTTATGGCCACGTGACAGGACCGTCATACAAGGAAGAAACGCGTCGCCTCAAACACTCTCTGCAGACTGCCTTTTGGATTATGTTTTAGCGGTGTGAGCGCGGCTTAGAAGACGCGAGTAGAGCTGCGGTTTGCTACCCGATGTAGTCTCCGACGAAGATGACCTTGGACAAGGTGCCATGGTTCAGGTGCTCCACGTCGACGCAGAGGAAGAGCATGGTCAGGATGGCCTCGCTGTTTTTCCGCAGGAGGGTCCCGAATAGGTGGGAATATAGAGCACGGCGTACGTCAGTAGCTCCAGGTAGCAAGACACACGAAGACGACGGCTGAAGCTGTCCCTGCGTAGACACCGCGAGCAGGTTTTACGTCGCACTGCCTAACGAGTTTGATTTCAGGGTCTCCTTCTGTGTCTGGCATCCATTTAAGCTATTTAAGCTTGTTAATATAAATAAAAGATGGTCCCCTTTAGCCTTTAAAAGATAATAGGTTTTTGGGCCGTCAGACCAGTATTGATACGAATGTTGCTTAGCTGTACCCTCGAGCATAATGTACCTTTGTTACCTTCGTATCTTCGGAGGCTAAAGGATACCTCTTGAATTCTGACATCGTGCAAGTAACATGTGTAAAACAATAAAAAAAAACTTTTGCAAGCACAAAAGGTGTTTAGTTGTATTGTCGTGGCTGTTAATTTTACATTTCCAGCCATAGAGCTGCTCTCTTGGATTTTTTTTTTTTTCACCGATTACCCAAAACGGTTATTTCCTCCTGCTTGACAGGCAGGGGCCCCTACTAAGCCGCTGCGCACGTTGTTCGAGCTTCCCCTCGGGCAATTTCCAAAAGACTCATCTGAGTACAAGAAGGAGTCGCTAGCGAATAATACACACTTCACCCCAAAAAATTAAAGACGTTTATAAATTTCTGTAATGCGAAATCAGAGCGCAGCTCTTGAGGTATTTCGATTTTGCGATATACCGTGCCAAAGAATTTTAGAAAAAAAAGTATATATATATGTAAGACTATAAACTACAACTGATTACGTAAGTCACGTGATCAGGTAACCTTACGTGATTACGTAACTTCGCGTGATCACTAACCTTTTTGCTGCACGTAAACTTACGCGGTTACGATTACGTGACCTTACGTGGTTACGCGATCACGTAACTTCACGTGATCCCGTAACCTTCTTTCTGCACCCTCCTCCTCTTCCGTGTCCTCCTCTTCCTTCGTACCCTCCTCCTCTGTATCCTCCCATCCTCCTCTTATAAACCCTCCCCTCCTACTCCTCCGTACCTCTCCCTCCTACTCCTTCGTATCCTCCTCCTCCTCCTTCGTACTCCTCGCCTCCCTCCTCCTCAGTACCCTCGCCTCCTCCTCCTCAGTCCCTCCCATCGCTCCGGTTACGCTGACGGCGACGCCGATGCCGCAAAAACACGAGAACGAGCGCCTAAAGGCCCGACCGCACTAGCGTCGCGGAAACTTGCCGCGCACCGCTGGCCGCCGCGGGCTGACGGCGAAAATGGGCGCCGTCAAGGCAACCTGCACGTGCGCGGTTGAGGTCTCGCCGTTTCTCGCCGCAGAAGAAAGGAGCCAAATGGGAGGTGGCATAGATAGTGACATTGCGATGTAATGGCAACGTCCAAGCCGCTTCTCCCTGCGTCTTTCGCGTTGCAAAGGAGCGTAGCGTTTTTTCGTTTCGTCTGCTATCCCTATTTCCCCCAATGCCTTTCCCAGCGGAGTGGTTCCTCAAAACTGTGCGACTGTTCCCCTTTATGACCAGAAGCAGCCAGACTAGCTAGATAAGGACGCTAAGAAGAACCGCTGGGAAATTATCGGAGATGAATTCGGAATAACAGGTGAGTTTCCCCGTGGCACTTGTAGCATGTCTTCTGCGTTGTGTCGGATGTCGTGTTCATTTGGAGACATTTTTGAAGGTAGTCTTATCTTTGGCGCGCAGCCGGGGCGGCAAAACACTGACCTGTTCCTCGGTGTTTCGGTAGCACCGATTCGGCCGGACGCAAAACCTGCGCAATCTTTCCTTCAGAGCGCGGCGACGTCGCAAGATCAACAAGCAGGCTAGGATGATCACACTCACGCTAATCACAGGTCATCATCTACACCTACCAGGCAGCGAGTGCGGTTTCGATACTTATATCTGCGAGAGATGAGAGCCGAAACGGAAGAATCTAACGAAGAGCAGACGACGAAAGAGCAAGAACTCCGTCGGGAGGCGCGCGCGTGATCTCGAGAACGCGAGAGTTAGTGCTGTCACGTGACACCCGCAAAACGGAGGCCAATGTGGCCTCTTCGCGTTGGGACGCCGGACACGGTGGTGCCACCCAGCAAGCAGCGCCGACTGGCAGCGCCGTTGCCGCCAGTGTGGTCAGGCCTTAGGAGCTGCGCTCTATATTTGGTATAATCGGCTACATCATAGGGCACCAGTCAGCCCATGAGCAATACAGTAGCGTGCGAATAATACAAATTTTCCTTAAAAATCCCGGATAATTGGCCACATCATATGGCATCAGTCCGCCCTGGGCATTACGGTAGAGGACGGCACATTGACCCTTAATCTGAAACTTACCTCACAGGACGCTCAAGGTCTGGTGGTGGTGTGAAGCAGTAGATGGCTCCGGAAACGATAGCTACGACCTCACGCACCACTGTCATCAGGTTGTCAAGCACCGCCACCTGGTCCCTGTCTTTGCCCCAGCACAGCAACGCGCTGGTCAGCCGGAACGCCAGCGACGGAACCGGCAAGCTCAGGGCGAGGCACCAGAGGAATCTCTGCAAAGTCTTCAGCAGGATGTCCGTCTTGTTGCCACCGGACACCCGGATCGGAGTCATGGCCATCGCAGAGACTCTGTCATCCGTCGCCACCGAAGAAGACATCGGTGTGGACATTCCGTGCTCAATATGAGTGACCTCCTCTTTAGCCTGAAGTCGCCGCTGGACGGTGAAGGCTTCCCTGCGATAGAACACTGTTCAACAAGGGCGGAGTATGCGAAACTCCGCGACACTGTTAGCGCGAACATGCCATTGCAGGATTTCTTTGTTTGTCCCGAAGTATTGAAGAACATCCATCAAAACTACTATAGTGGTGGAAAGTTCTCAGTTCGAGTACTAACCTAAGCGATACATTTTGATTCCCGCAGGTACTTTATGGAGGTAAAATACGCAAAATCACCAAAGTCGTCGCTAACAGTGTCGGGATGTGTACATTGTTTGCAGACATGTCAAATACATCGTTGGTAGCCGCTGTATTTTTTTCAATAGAGTGATGAAAAAAGAACTGGAAGTTCTAGAATGTTCGAAGAGCGAGATATCGGTGTGCCTTGTAATTTGGCTTGTGCGGTACGACTGGAAACCTGGGGTTTCCAACCTGTGCGTCACGCGGCTAAAAAGAATACGTGATTACACGAATTCGCGTTGGAACATCGCCCGTTCATTTCGAAACTGGCAGGAGTGAAGACTGAAATAATAAATATTTTAGTCTGTTACGCGAACGGGGCCTTCACGTGCTGATGGGCTGAGGCGTTGCGGTGTGCTAACACACTAGACCACCACAAACTACACCATGGTGATCACTTCAAATCTCGCAGGAAGTTTGATTGCCTGTAATTTTAAAGATCATATCAGACGCCAATCGCAAGGAACTTGAGAAGAACAGACCGTATTCATCCACAAGGGTGCAGTCAGTGAATGTTCCAGAAGGGCATACATCTCCATAGCCTACCGTAGCTGAGCTGCAGATTCTCCAGCATTGTTAAGGAAGTTACCGGACAAGGTAGATTTTTTGACTAAAGGAAAACACAGACGCAGGATCCTTGGGATATTGTAAGAAGCGATAATGTTAAGAACAGAGATGTGATGTAAGATGAGTTCTAGTTACCCGACGTCAACAGTCCTGGCAGGTGTCTAGCCCGCACGGGTAATGAACGTGACCTTGTCGACTGAACTGGGCCGGAGAGACTCTATCAGACGAAGTACAAAGCCGTGCACGCGAGGCACTTGGAACAGACGAGCTGTGGATGATCGACCAAGGTTTGTTCGTGACTCATTAGAGCGTCTGCAGTAATTGATCGCGAAAGTTTTTCTCGTCAGCTTTTCAGTTGCACGCCGTTAGTTTCGCAAACTACAACACTACTAAAGTTGTGTTTCTGTTTTAATCGAGTCATTATCTGTCCCCGTCATGTTTTGCTTTTGGTCGCAGAGCGTCGCACTGTGTACAGGTAGCACATTCACCAAAACGTAGCGAGTGAGCTTTGTTCGCGTTTCGAGCTACAAATACAGGCCTTTCTCCGCCATCGAAAGGAAATCAGCCTTTTGGCAACACAAGCAGTTCTCTTTTTTTAAAAACCCAAATAACCCACAAAACTTTTTTTTTTTTTGGGGGGGGGGGGGGGGGGGGGACAAACCAGGTAATTCAAGCAACCCAACCGTATGTTTCTTTAAGGATGATTGTGTTCCTCATCTGCAGTGGTCCATGACCCACGGAGAACCATATATAAACAACGAGACCTGTTTAACGTCTTCGAACCCGGGGGATTGAGGCGATAGCTACAGTTAACATAATAATAATAAATCCATTTGTTTCCATCACATAACGGGGGGACCGAGGAAAAAAGCTGCTACAGGCGAAGCTTGACGAGTCCTCTCGGCTCCCCTACAATGGCAGACAGTGGTCACCCGAAAACAGAAAATGTGGACATTTATCAAAGGGCGTATCCTAAGAAATAAATACAAGCACAAGCTAATTTCACACAAAAAATTGCAAATAAATAAACATATGGTTTTGAAGGCAACATTACAATGAATAAAAGATCTGATTTGTTTTATAAGTACTTTAATATTGTACATTTGTAAATCACAGTACATTTTTATGTATTTTGATTCATGGTACTTGAAAACATTGTATGTAAGCAAAACATATATCTAAATCTCATTTCATTTATTTACACCTTAAGGGCCCGTGAAGGGCATTACATTAAAGGGGGGAGAGGGGGGTTTCAAGATTTTATACAATACAGAAAACTGCAAAATACATAGAAAAAACTACAAACGGAAACTAAAAACTTAACACACTCAGGACTGCTCATAATTACACAAATCATAACACGAGTAAGAAGAAAAATGAAGTTTTTAATACAATATAGAAAATTATTCGGGTCCAGAGTGGTGACAAAGGATGATGGGAGGGGTTATTCCAGTCGCCGATGGCCTGAGGAAGGAATGATCGATTAAATGCGTTCGTAAATCCTGAAATACGTTAAATGGCACCTCCGTTGTTAAGGCGCGGTGACGTTCGGTCGGGGGGTGATACAGCAACTCACTTTTAAGGTCTGGAATGTGGTAGTAGATTTTATCAAGAAGGCAGAGCTGAGAGACTTTCCTGCGGAGCTTCAAAAGAGGTCATGGTTAGTTGGCTTTTTAAGGAGGAAACACTGAATGAAGGATCATAGGTAGGCAAGATGAGATGCGAGCTGGCCCTGTTTTGAACTGCTTCCGAGATTGGTAATTAGGTAAATTTGATGAGGATTCCAGATGGTAGAGGGCATATTCTAATTTAGGTCTGACGCACGTGTCGTACGCCAGCTTGCGAACAATGGAAGGTGCAGATCGCAGGCTACGTCTTGTTAGTCCAAGGGTTCTTGATGGGTCAACGGTAGTGAAGGCTTCAGTGTGATTATTCCAGGAGAGGTCTGGTTTTTAGTCTTACACCAAAGATATTTATACATAGTAACAGTTTCAATTAAATTGGAGTCCAGGTAGTATTGGTAGGGCAGTACGGGTTTTTTCTAGTGAAGTAGAATTAGTTTGCATTTAGAAGGTTGATTTAGCTACACTGAACCAGTCGTTGCACCATTTGTTAATTTTAATTAGATCACCCTTGAAGTTGAAGTTTGTTTACTTGAACCACTTGTTACTTTGTTATACACGACGCAGTCATCTGCAAAAAGACGTATTTTAGGGGAAATAGTGCTAGGGAGGTCATTTATATATAATAAAATCAATAGAGGTCCCTAAGGGGACCCCTGCGGAACAACTGAAGACACGTTTGTTAAGGTAGATTCTTGGTCCTTAATGAACGTTAGCTTCACGCGGAACAAAGAGAAGTGCCGGCAGAAATGAGCTATAAAAAGCACAAAAATAGAAGGCATAAGAAGTATATACGTAAAGAGACCTTGGGTTTTGAAGAAGTAGTACAAACCAAATCACTGTTGTTCGCTATATGGTCATTTTAGAGGCTTTTGGTAGCGGTGTGTATTTGAGCATTTGGAATCCATAATTTGTTCTGCATACGTTCACCTTCCAGTATTCGATGTGATGTGTTGTGCAAGACGGATCATTTCTGGTTAATAAAACAGGGATGTTAAATTTTGAATGTTTCGTTTCGATTGCGATAAAAATCGGCGGCTTAGCCTATAAGTATAGACATCGACAATTCTAATAATAGCAAGTCGCTGAAATGAGGCCAAAGTATGGGAATCATGAGAAGTACTACAAATGCAGCGTACAGTTTTTTTTTCTTGGAGTACACGCAATGCTTTCTAGGTTTTTAGCTGTTGTTGTGCCAAAGACAAGATGGCATATATCGTTAGGATTGCTAGATGGCCCGCAGCGGCCCTCTAGTAAAGCAAGATCGTTCGACTAGATTTTTAAAGAAGGACGTGCCGCTTAGAAGGATCCCGAGTTATCGGGGATCGAACTTCCAAAGTTCTCAAGAACTTAGTAGCCCCACACTTGCCAGGTACCCGTATACTGCGAGATCAAGATTCTATTAGAGGAGCTCTATGGTTTGCAGCGTTTTCTAAAAAACGATCTCTTTAAATTCTGCAAAATGTGTCGGCTAGAACATCCGTTTTCTGAAAACGTGTCTTTATTCTTCAAAAATGTTGCCATTGTTTTGTTGCATTTTTCTTTCTTAATGGCTCTATTTTTATTTGAATATTGTGCACCCGGGACGATTGCCGTGTTCCCCTGGTTCATGGGGGTTTAGTCTGAAGAACCTCATAACTATAGGTCAAACAATATATGGCTCGAATGTGAAATTACAACTTTTCTTTGGAATTGACGGCGGAATGTTTTGATCGCCCCAGTCTCAATCTCGGACTTGGTGTGCATTATGTTCCAGAGCCGATTTGACTGAGTAGTTTCGGATTCCCAACGACTGTCGGCCATTTTCCTGCACTAACTATGCTTATTATCAGAGACGTAAATTTAGTCTTCTTCTGAGAAGATGGAAACATCGTTGACCTTTCTTATAGATGCCTTGTTTGTAAAGACCAAGATAACTTACGGGTTGTTAAATCGTTTTGTCGTCAACATGCGGTGATGGATCAACATCTTCTATGAGCGGGCCTAAAGTAATTAATCTTTTATGCTTGTCTTCAGCTGCGACAGCATGTGCATGGACGACAACGTGCTGCAAGCGCTGGTTTCCAACTGCATCTTCCCTGCGAAGGCTACGTACCCCTACGAACGGACGCACGGTGACTTCAGGCTCTTAATTTCGGTTCAGACAGCAACGCTTGGCTTACCTCCGCGTTATGTTACGGAAGCATACGGATCGGCAAAAGTCAGCGGGACGT